>JAUESE010000062.1:18941213-18952969 GCA_032274725.1 Malacoctenus triangulatus
CACACACACACACACACTGCTTGGCCCACATAAACTCAGCTCATAGGCACACAAATATCTCCCGGCTCCCACCGAGGCTGCAGCTCCCTTTGCTACCAGCTCTCTTCGTTCTCCCTGAAACTACAATATAAATGTTCTCTCCAACATCTTGAGGTCACAATGATAAAACGCTTCTAAAAACTGAACGTGACTGTAAAAGAGTCCTCTCATTAAACATGTCCTCATGATGAAACTATCACATCAGGGTGAGTTTATTTTTTTGATCACTGAAAAAAAGAACCCTCAGCGTGGCAATGAAATGCTCAAATGATCTTTGTAGCCTGAAATCTCATTCCAGTTATTAAATATTGTTTGTTTATGATGAAGAAGGCTGTGTGAGAGAGTGTTGAGCCACACGCATTGATGTCTCAAGATAAGCCCCAGTAAGAATGCTAACAGCAATATGAATGCCTCAATATGGTGACTCTACCCACTCAATTATGCTTCAAAATGCTGTTGTTCAAAAACAATTGACGTTATGCAACATTGTTACAAGTAGTTTGAAGTCACATAGACACGAATTCAGGTTGGTTTGAAGATGCTTGTGCAAGACCAGCTTCCTGCAATTTTTTATTGCTTATTCATGAACTACTGCTCATTCCGTTGTCCTGATTGCCTTGGTAGTGAAGCAGTGACAGTGTGTAACTTTAGAGGGGATGTCTGGTAGTTTTTCTGTTGTCATTTCATTGACTACATATGGAAGATGTTGTTAAATTCCTAGGATTTAACTTATCTCCGTTATGAAAATATCTCCTAATAAATAACTGTCAGCTTGAAAATACTCTAATCAATGTGAAATAAATAGGTACACATTACCCCACAAAGTACATTTGAGTTCAACCAAGAAATATATCTGTTGATCGTGTACTCCCACCTCAAACTGTCAGAACACCACTAGGTAATAAAGCTGAACCCCACTTATTATGTTTTTTAAAAAATCATAAACAGAATGTGTTTTGTGACCTTACAGGCCAGTAACAAACATTATGACTGTATTACTGGTGCAGGAGTGTTCTGCTTTGACATATTCAAACTCCTCACTAACCAGAGAAACCAGAGAAAGCATTCCAAACATCCCCTGCAATTACATGTTTAAAATAATTTGTGACGATGTTCAGCTGAGCAGTTTCGGTAAACCAAACAACAGTCCTGTGATTCATGCTGGCAACAATCATTAAGACCATTGCTATAAGAGTCTTTCAAACAGTGCAAAGATGCCTTTATTTGCTACAGTCAGGGGTTCCATCTGTGCATTGCAGTATCTCTCACTATTTCATAGCTTTTGTCAATGAAACAAACCTATACTGCCACAATTCTCAATTGGCAAAGACGCCAAATCTTAGCGTCCCTCATCACAGTGCCAAGTCATGTTTAAAATAATCAACTTCAAAATCATTGAATGTATTAAGGTTTAAAACCCTCCAAAATGCAGATGCATGTGCAGGTGTCAAGTCTGTAACAAAGGTTTATCTCCAATCTCCAATGTTAGATTTCAAATTGCATAATAATGCCAAGAATGTTCGGTACAATTTGAAGACAAGAACTTTCTACAGCGAGAGTCCATTGCGCCCAGTTCAGGAGGAGCTGTCCTTGTCAGAGCCTGGAGATGGTGGCCGAGAACTCTCAAAAACTGATCCACTGGATTTTTTAGACTTGAGAAGTTGAAGCATCTCCCCAAGCTGAATCTCCAGCATGGCCATTCGGCTGTTGAGAGATCTGATGTCCCCTCTTAGTTCTTGCTTTAGCTCAACAAATGAGGCTTGCATGCTCTGTTCTGGTATTGCACTGAAAGACTTTTTTTCATCAGACTGGACTGGACTCCTTTCTTGTGGTGTTCTGACATCGTCGACATTATCCAAACGGAGGTCACTCTTTGTGATGCCACTGTCACATGAGTCCGTCTTTTTGAGGGACATTTCATCATGAGTCTTAGTTCTGTCAGGAAGCGTCTCCATTGACTCAGCCTTCGACACTCTGTTCCATGACTCGGCCTTCACAACTGACTCCTTAAATCGTCCCCAGCCTTTACCTTTTGGCGGCTCCACAGGTTTGATATTCGTCACGTTGCCATTTTGGGTGATGTGACTATGAAGCAAGACTCTGTTTGAGGTTGTGGATGAAGTTGATGTGGTGGATTTGGACAGGTGGGTGTCGGGTGCTGATTGGTTCTCTGCCACCGTGACAATGCTGGTGGAGGCCAAAATCTCTGGTCCTCCAGGCAGCTTCGGCTGACTGACACCTCTTTCGATGTCACTGGCAACCTGGATGCCCCGTTCTGCAGCAAGACGGGCCTCCTTCTGTTGTCGAAAACGCTGGAAGAGTCGTCGGACTGGGTGGTCTGGGGGCAGGTTGAGAGGGGCTTCGTTTTTTCTCTTGAGCATTTCTTCCTCTTCGCGCTTCACATCACTGATCTTTCGAAAAATGATCTGTTAGAACAAAACAAAAATTGTAAGTTGGTTCATTGACTCAGGTAATATTGTAATGAAATATTAACTAGCTTTTGAAACATAAAGATCATATGTAACTGTATCACCCAACTGCTGGCCCTTATCTGTTTAACTGTCTGGTTCGTTGATTGTCATATTCATTGAAACTGATCTACAAAGGTCTGTAATAGTAATATCATCAATGAATCAACCCGGTGCAGTACACAGGGTTAGTCAGGGGTTAAAAGACTTGCTCAAGGTGGTGGAGAAAAGCAGCAACCTCTCACTTTGCCAACCTCAACCTCTTGCCAGTCCCAGGACACAAACTGGCAAGCCCTCTGGTTGCCTGTTACATAGAGAAACTGCTAAGCCACCACTGCTACTGTACTGTGGCGGTGGTAAGACTGAAAAAGACATGGGGGGGGCCGACAACCCTGAAAAGAATAAAAGGAATAGCACTGTGAGCATATATTATATAACTTGAGGGACAAAATAAACGCGTGAGCTTTCAAATTTTTCCAAAAACAAAACAATCAAGTGGTAAATGAAATGCACTGTCTTTATTTTATTTGTGTACACAAACAATTTTTTCATTTTTTCTATTCACATATGAACATGTTACAACTCTAAACACTACACTTCTTGTGATCCACACATTTCTGTTCCCTTTCCATGTGGCTGTCTGGTGCCTGCAGAGCCTGCTGGAGTGCTGCATGGTGCTGGATCTCATTTCCCAAGCAACTCAGGTGGCACCCCAGTGCTGATGACGTCAAGCACTGTGAGGAAGGGATCCTGAAAACAGACAGAATCACGTGGGGTTTGCTGAAAATGGCCTTTGGTGTCTGACAAAAAGTCCCTGGAAATCACTTCTGCATTGTGCAATCCAGCCTGAATTTGGTACATGAACTTGTGGAGGTTCTTCAGTGCCATTGCACCATCCTGTTCATGTCCAGACAAAATTAAGCATTGCTGCAGTTTTCACTGACAGAGCAGTCCTCAGGCCTGGGCAGGTTAGCGTCCTATTAGGTGATGCACTGATCCAGGGGACATCTGGATGTCATCACCGAGAAGTCTTTGTAGTGATCTTGTATCAGAGCCATGTGGTGTGCCCTTGCTTCCCCTTTTTTTGCTTGATCCGGTCTAAAAACATGAAAGACAAAATGTAAATTATCATTACAGAGTGATTGTCCCTGTGTATAAGCATGTAACAAAAGTTTTGTCACTCAGGACAAACAACTTTTAAATTTTTGATTTTTTAATTTTTAAAAAGGTTGTAATTAATATAGTTGTTGTGTGACAGTATCAAGGCCAGACTGCAGCCTAATCTGATATGCTGATTGGCTGTTTGATGCAGATATTGCAGGAATTTCACTTATTGGCATTTAAAAGGTCCCTCCATTTTCTCTTTAAAATATTCATTCAATTTTTAATCTTATCCATCCATTTTTTAAGGCGAGGTGACCATAAGTATTATTGCGTTGTTCTTTGATTAAGATACCACTTAGTAATAAACACAGTCGCCAAAATACCTTAAAAAAAGGTATTTCTGAGTTGCATTTTACAATGATTAAAAAAATATGAATAATCAGGGCTAAGTCTTGTTTTGAAAGTGAAACAGTGCAAACATTGAAGCTCCTACATATGAGCACAGCTCCCACAGGCCAACTTGCAGCTTCAGGAGGGGCAAGAGCCACGTTCATCATCCAGGGGTGTGTTGGCTTCATCTTTAGATTGCAACACATCACATGCTCACAAGTCTGTTATCTCCCAGCACAGAAAACAGCTGTGAAGTACTGTTAGCATCTGTGACTGCAGAAAAGAATCAAATTGTTGCTTACTACTTTTATTTATTATTTGAAATGTTAATTCAGGTCAACACAAGTTGAATCAGCATATGGTAGCTAACAAACAAGAACAAATGAGCTTACAAATGCATGTTTGGAAATTGAATTTTGTGGAACTTACCCTGTTTGTGATCAGAAACATTTTCTTCTTCCACACATGGTAGACTTTCATATTGTTAACCAATCCTGAGGTGAAGTAGCGCTATGCTTCATTGCATGTAAGCCTTAAGAGAATCACTGGTGTAAGCAGAGCGACTGTGAATGAGGCAAATATACATTTGACCAAATCTCCACATACCACAACAGCTCACTGAATGATAAACAGAGTTTGAAATTAGTGAGTGGGTGAGATCTCCAGGTGGGGTAATAAGGAAACGGTAAGGCTGGTTTTTTTGCCTTTGAAACCTGAATTTACAGAATGGGAAAGACCAAATATTTCTGCTCATGAAATCCATGTAGAGTAGTTCCAAACTGACTCTATTCTAATGAGAAAAAGGAACCTGGGCAAGTTAAATTAGCTATATCCTGAATAAAAATTTGCTGACCATATCAAAGTTTTTAAAATCACTTTATTTATTTATTTATTTATTTATTTATTTATTTATTTATTTATTTATTTATTTATTTATTTATTTATTTGTTTGTTTGTTTGTTTGTTTGTTTGTTTGTTTGTTTGTTTGTTTGTTTGTTTAACATTTTTGACAAATGCAATCGTTCAATAGTCCCTCACACTGGGAGCCAAAACACCTTTGTTGGTGTACTATTGTCAGGACTATTGTCAGGAATAGATAAAGTAGTAATGCTTTTGATTGTTGTTTAAATGTGTATGAATAGGGCAGCTTATGAATTGAGCGAGAATAAAGGTATCACAATAGATTTCACACAAAGAATGGACCCATCCAATGGAAGTTTAGATCACCAACTCCACTAAGTTAGCTGGAGTTAAAGCCAACAACATATTTTATCAAGTTTGTCAAGGCCTTGGGACAGGCTGAGGGGAGTCTGAAAAAGTCCCGCCATTCTCAGTGAGCAGCTCCATGTCCATTTTGACATGTTGCTTAAACCTTTGTTGCAATTTTATACTTTTTTTTAATTGTAATTTCAAAATTTTCTGAACAGACATGTGTGAATAAAATCTAAAGGGAATGCACCAAGTGCTGGAACACAAAAATTTACCCTTTATTATATATTCGTGTTTTTCTTATAAAAACCTGACCAATCATATGATTCAGCCCGAATCGAATGATTGTTCGAGATTTGTGTCAATTATCCATCACCTTGTCAACTCCACACACACCCCTCCCCCTCTCCAGCCACCTGGCGCTGTCTCCACTCCAGCCTCGCAGGTTTTAGAAAAAACAAACAAAACTACCGAAAATGAGCAACCAAGGCCAGCTGCCAGGACAAAAGAGGACTATTGAACATAAAGCTGCAGTAAAGCAACAACTTGATGCCATAAGGAGCAAAACTCATGTCACTATCGACTCTGCTTTCGAGCAATGGCAGAGAGTGATGCAGCTTCATCCTGACCTGAGAAGAGATGAGATGATGGTGGAGACAAAGTATATATATTTATAATTTGAATCCCTGAGAACTGAAATGATTCAATGGAAAAAAAAATCTCTTTTATTGGGGGTGTCCTGAATGGAGTCCCTGCAAAAGTTTTCACACAGCTGACATCGGCTATATCCATCAGATACACAAGAACCCGTGTTCACACACGGGAGAAAGAAAGCTTTCACAAGCAGGGATGACTATCGATGTTTCACGGCTGGCTGGGCTGACCCAAAAATATGGCATCTCTTGGAAATGTTTAAGCTGAGAGAAGTAAGTCGTGTTCTGGTGATCAACTTTATGTGAACAGTGGCTAACACGAGTGGCTACATCTTCTGCTAAACACAAGCATTTGTTACAGTGTCTGGCTGCATTCATGCTTACCTGATTATTTAAAGCATCTCTGAGATGTTCTTTGCATTTCCATAGAAAGTAGTATCTGGTTTGGTGTTACGTGTGTAACAAGTTGAGGACTACAATACCCAGCATGCAACAGTAATAGGAAGCAGGCCGTGCGCATAGTGTAGCCATGGGGTAACACTGTACTGTCTGTATATGCTGCGAGTTTAGAGCCCTGGCGTAGCCACGAAAAATACATTGAGTGTGCACCAGCAAATATTGGGTGTACCAAATTTATTTTCAACATTACACCTCCAAAAACATTCAAAAGATTATTAAGTTGTGTTAGGTGTGCCAGATGCCTCTGTGGGTGGCACCGGCACACCTATGGCTATGCCAGTGGTTCAGAGTAAACAATCTGAAGTTTACATGACACGCCTCGTCATTTATTTGAAGCCTCCGTAAAGGCAACACATCTGGGTCTCCTGTCTTGTCACTCCCAGCTAAACAGATTATGGATGCACTCTGACGGCTTGAATAAAGGCGCGACAGCACCACAAAGCGTCAGTGCTCTGCTGTTGTTGGCCGTCACCGCGTCCCCAAGCCAACTGTGGCTATGGCTATTATATATGAAAATATCAACAGAACATTATGCCCCAGCATCTATTGTATATGTGGATAGTTAGTTTTTATCTGAAAACAAAAGGGGTCAGGTGTAGGTGTGTGTGTAGAACTTAGAAGGGAGGCAGACTTAGGAGGGAGAAGGAAAGCTAGGTTGAGGTGTGCCGTGCAAGATAGGTAAGAATATCTTTTAGTGACATCAAAGTCACATTCCCAAAACAGAAATGGTACATGAGGGCTACCTGCTGCAAGTTGGACATGTCAGATGCTTTCAATTGTGCAAGGGATATTGAATGGCCTTATCTTTCAGCAGTAATGTATTTATTTTCTTTTTAATCCATTAACTATGAGTGGTTTTTGTCAGAAAATGTGAAAGATTTTAATTGATATTGGACAACCTCAATTTTTAATATGTAGTAAAACTATTACTCCAATGTTGTAGAAGGTAAACATCAATGTTATTTTGCATCTCCAGACAAATCTTACGAATTGGAAAGTGCAAAAATTGTCTGTGTTTATTGTTAAAAGTTGCACACCCCTGGTCAAAAGGAACCCCCATAAAATGATGGGTTGACTTTAAAAAATTGTGAAACCAATAAGCTACATTTTGCGAGTACTGGACACATTAAAATAAAAAAAAGTCTTCGTTAAGAAAAGGACTGCTTAATGAAAGCTGACTCACCCTCTTCCTCAGGTTGTAGGTGAGCACAAGGTTCCTCGCAAAGTGGTTTGCAAAGTTGGAATAAAATTCCAGGACCTTCTGCAGCGCATCACGCTTGATTATGTGGAGATCACAGTAGGTCAAAGCGCGAACATTAGCACAAGACTGGGCCAAGGTCATCTCCTTCCAGAAAACATCGCCAAAAACGTCACCTTTACCTGCAGACAAAAATGAAAATGGAAAATTGAACACTGTCCATATTGCAGAGTTTAATTTGGGTAAAAAGAGTTTATGTGTGACTGTATCACTTATGTAGCCGCAAGGGGACGCAAGCCAGTGTCTTTTTGTGCCGGTCCCAAGCCTGGATAAATACAGAGGGTTGTGTCAGGAAGGGTCTCCAATGTAAAACTTGCTAAATCAAATATGCAAATAAGATCAGTGACTCCTATATCAGATCGCTCGTGCCCCGGGTTACCAACGTCCGCCATCGGTGCTGTTCACGTACAGGGTGCCGAAGGAAATTTGACTACTGTTCGTGGAAGAAGGAGAGGAGGAAGGTGTGTTCGTAGGAAGAAAGAGAGGAGGAACACCAAGAGGATAGGACTGAGAGTAGGGACTTTGAATGTTGGAACTATGACAAGCAAAGGTAGAGAGTTGGCTGACATGATGCAGAGGAGGAAGGTAGACATACTGTGTGTCCAGGAGACCAGGTGGAAAGGTAGCAAGGCTAGAAGTTTAAGAGCAGGGTTCAAGTTGTTCTATCATTGTGTAGATAGGAAGAGAAATGGAGTAGGAGTTATCGTGAAGGAGGAGTTTGCTAGGAATGTCCTGGAGGTAAAAAGAATGTCAGATAGAGTGATGAGTCTGAAGCTAGAAATTGAAAGGGTGATGGTCAGTGTTGTGTGCACCACAGGTAGGATGTGAGCTAGAGGAGAAGGAGAAATTTTGGTTGGACCTTGATGAGGTGATGCAGAGCATCGCAAGAAGTGAGAGAGTTGTCATTGGTGCAGACTTTAATGGACATGTTGGTGCAGGAAACAGAGGTGATGAGGAGCTGATGGGCAGTTTTGGTATCCAGGAGAGAAACACAGAAGGACAGATGGTGGTTGACTTTGCAAAAAGAATGGAAATGGCTAAAGTGAACACTTTCTTCCAGAAGAGGCAGGAACATTGGGTGACCTATAAGAGTTGTGGTAGGAGCACACAGGTAGACTACATCCTGTGTAGACAGTGTAATCTTTATTAGATCACTGACTGCAAAGTAGTGGTAGGTGAGAGTGTAGCCAAACAGCATAGAATGGTGGTGTGTAAGATGACTCTGGTGGTGAGGAAGTTGAAGAGGCCAAAGGCAGAGCAGAGGATGAAATGGTGGGAGCTGAAACAAGAAGAGTGTTCCATGACTTTTAGGAAGGAGTTGAGACAGGCTCTGGGTGGTCAAGAGGTGTTGCCAGATGGCTGGACAACTGCAGCTAATGTGATCAGGGAGACAGGTAAGAGAGTACTTGGTGTGTCAACTGGAAGGAAAGTAGATAAGGAGACTTGGTGGTGGAATGAAGAGGTGAAGGAGTGTATACATAGAAAGAGGTTAGCTAAGAAGAAGTGGGACAGAGACGACTGAAGAGAGTAGACAAGAGTACAGGGACATACTGCGTAAGGTGAAAGTAGAGGTAGCAAAGGCAAAACAAGCGGTGTACGATGACTTGTATGTTAGGTTGGACAGTAAAAAGAGACTGATTTATACAGGCTGGCAAGACAGAGACAGAGATGGGAAGGACGTGCAGCAGGTTAGGGTGATTAAGGATAGGGATGGAAGTGTATTGACCGATGCCAGTAGTGTGATGGGAAAATGGAAAGAGTAGTTTGAAGAGTTGATGAAAGAAGAAAATGACAGAGAGAGAACGAAGAGTAGAAGAGGGGAGTGTTGTAGACCAGGATGTAGCAAAAATTAGAAAGGATGAAGTGAGGAGGGCATTAAAGAGGATGAAGAGTGGAAAGTGGTCATGATGATATACCTGTGGAGGTATGGAAGTGTCTAGGAGAGGTGGCAGTAGAGTTTCTGACTCAGCTGATCAACAGGATCTTAGATGGTGAGAAGATACTGGAGGAATGGAGAAGTGTGCTGGTGCCCATTTTTCAGAACAAGGGAGATGTGCAGAGTTGTGGCAACTACAGAGGAATAAAGCTGATGAGTCATACAATGAAGTTATGGGAAAGAGTAGTTGAAGCTAGACTAAGGATAGAATTGAACATTTGTGAGCAGCACCATGGTTTCATGCCAAGAAAGAGTACTACAGATGCAGTATTTGCCTTGAGAACGTTGATGGAAAAGTACAGAGAATGTCAGAGGGAGCTTCATTGTTTCTTTGTATACCTAGAGAAAGCTTATGACAGGGTGCCCAGAGAGGAACTGTGGTATTGTATGAGGATGTCTGGAGTGGCAGAGAAGTATGTTTGAGTGGTTCAGGATATGTATGAGGACTGTAGGACAGTGGTGAAGGTAGGTGTGACAGAGGAGTTCACTGTAGAGGTGGGACTACACCAGGGATCAGCCCTGAGCCCCCTTCTTGTTTGCTATAGTAATGAACAGATTGACAGATGAGGTTAGATAGGAATCTTCATGGACTATGATGTTTGCAGATGACATTGTGATCTGCATTGAGAGCAGGGAGCAGGTGGAGGAGAAACTAGAGAGGTGGAGGCTTGCCCTGGAAAGCAGAGGAATGAAGGTTAGTCACAGCAAAACGGAGAAGATGTGTTTGAATGAGAGAGACCCAAGTGTATGAGTGAGATTACAATGAGAAGAGATAAAGAAGCTGGAGGATTTTAAGTATTTAGGGTCGACAGTCCAGAGCAATTGAGAGTGTGGAAAAGAGGTGAAGAAGCATATACACGCAGGCTGGAACAGCTGGAGAAAAGTGTCAGGTCTGTTATGTGATAGAAGAGTTTCAGCTAAAATGAAAGGAAAAGTTTACAAAACTGTGGTGAGACCAGCAATGTTGTATGGTTTAGAGACAGTGCGACTGAGGAAAAGACAGGAGGCAGAGCTGGAGGTAGCAGAGATGAAGATGCCGAGGTTCTCTTTGGGAGTGACCAGGATGGATAGGACCAGGAATGAGTACATCAGGGGGACAGCACATTTTAGAGCTTTTGGAGATAAAGTCAGAGACACTTCAATCAAAAAATAAACTTTTTAACCCAAAAAAAAAAAGGCTTTGAATACAAAAATAAAGTTGACACTCAAAAAATGGCATTTGAAGACTGTTTTTCTTTGATTGAAAATGATTTCTTAGAAGTGAAGCTTTTTTGTTTGACGCAACTTTTTTAATTGAAGTAATGTTCTTTTGTGTTTGGGCCACATTATGGGTAGGACATTTGTGTCTTAATTATTTAATCCCAAAAAAGTTGCTTCAATCAAAGAAGATATTTTCAATCAAAGAAAAAAGCTGTTCAAATGCAAAAAAATAAACTCCCCTAGAACTGAAGTGTTGAAGAAAATGTTTTTTCAATTTGAAGTGATTTTTTTTCTTTTGAATGAAGTGAAAAAAGTTTTGAAATGGTTTTTTTTTTAATTGAATTATTTTGACACAAACGTTCCGCAGTGGGTGGGCGCCTCGCCATTGGTCAGATATGTTTGATTGACAAGTGTCTACACCAACAACGTCTTTCTAACAAGAATAATGCAGCTAGCAAGCCTGGCTGGAAGCAGTGGTGGAGTTGTTAAGTAGATAAACCAGTATTAAAATGATTGGTGTAATGTCATTAGCCCACTCTCTTTGGTATTTCAACTAAAAGTTAGACTTACCAACTTAGTTCATGTTGATGAATTTATGTGATGGTGCTAGATATCTAACCCCACCATACTGTCAGGCTGGCAAGCAGGGTGCTCACAGCTAGCTGATAACGTTCGCTAATGAGCGCTGCATACTGAATGAAATGTTTATTTTACCTGAGCAAAGAGGCTTGCTAAGTCCTAGTGTTGTGTGTTATAATAAGTCACGTCATTTGTGTTAAAACAAGTATCCACAGTCCAACTGCTGTCTGCAGCGCTGCCTGTTAAAGGGATAGTTCACCCAAAGAATGATGTGCCTTCGTTTTCTACTCACCCCCATGCTGAACAACACTCGGAAGCACTTTTTTAATATCTGAAATGCAGCTGGAGATCTGGGAGGTTTCTTGTTTTCTGCCCACATTCAATTAATGGAGGTCAACGGTGCCCAAGCCAAAAACGTCCATAAAAGTCTGCAAAAACTTGTCAATATTCCTCCATACTGC
>JAUESE010000063.1:3598-13941 GCA_032274725.1 Malacoctenus triangulatus
CGAAGAGCGGGCACCGCTGACCCCCCCCCCCCCCCCTTCCCCGTCAAAGTCCAAAAGCCGCTCCGTAGACCTCCATTGGACGCGCTTTGTTGCACTCGCCCGTCCAAATGTCCTCACGTCTCCCAGATGACACTTTCACTTTCACACATTTGTGTATTTTTAAGGCTCTCTCCCCCCCCTCCCGCAGTCACGTCTCCAAAAAACACCCTGAATGGCCACGATGGAAGATGCAAAGAAAAAACAAAAAAACAGCCGCAATGTTGCATCATAGTCTGATGTCTCCCCCCCCCCCTCTCTCTGTCTTCCAGCTCTTCTGGTGCAAGTGTGGTGGCCATTGACAACAAGATCGAACAAGCCATGGTAAGTTTCAGTTTTATCTTTGTTGGACAGCCAGTGTGTGTTTGTAAATAGGCCGCTCTCATGCTGAACATGTATGCAGCTGCCTCCACTGTTATGTAACCCCCCCCCCCCTCCCCAAACACAGACATGGACTCACAGCTTCACCAGCTGCCCCCCTTTGCTGTTATTCCAGCCTATTTTATTTTTTGATCACCCTCCAGGAGACTCTATATTTATATTCTACCGTTGGGTTATAGTAGGTGGTGGGGGGGCGGAAGGGGGGTCCTGGGGAAAATGCATGGAATGAATGAATGAATGGATGGATGTGCAGCAAGTTGGTTCGAAGGAACCCGGCCGCATTCGCAGTTCTGCACCTGCAGGCTCGCAGGAGCTTCCTGCTCTGTCACGATTCGGACCGATGACCCCCCCCCTCCAAGCTTGTGGGACAGGCTCAGGTTCACACGCTACCCCTCCTCTGTCTCATGCATATCCATGATTGCCCCTCGTCTCTCTCTCTCTCGGTCCGTTCAGTGTTGCTAGGCAAGCAGCAGCCTCCCCTCAGTGCAGTATAAATAACTATGCCTGTGATTGGCTCCTCCCACCGTGCTGCAGGAACATTTTGTTCCCTCGCTGCTGTATCGGGACGGGGAGGGAGGGAGGGAGGGAGGAGGGGCGGGTCCACAGAAGAGGGATGCTCAGATTATTAAAACAAATCCCTCTCCAACGGGCTGGCAGTGGGACGACGCTGTAAAGCTCTTTTCGGGGGGCTTCTCTTTTCCATAAATCTGCACATTCATGTTTGGTTTTTTTTTTTTTCGTCCCTTCCAGACGGCTGATCTCAGGGCTTATTCAGCATCTGGTTTCTGTGTCACGCGTCATGACTTGTCTGTTTTTGCTTTCAAGTCAGAAAAAAATGGTGTACAGTTCCTCATGGGTGTTTAACAGTCAAATTGTCCCCTGAAATTGAACTCATCAGCAGTCAGAAATCACCGTTAGATCCAGTTTAGAGTGAATAAAACGATTCGATCGAGATGAGTGTGTGCAGCTCGATGATGATTGGTGGTCCGAGTGGGTCGCCGCCACCTGACTAATGGCGTCGTCGCTCCCTTTCTCCTCCAGGACCTGGTGAAGAGCCACCTGATGTACGCGGTGCGCGAGGAGGTGGAGGTGCTGAAGGAGCAGATCAAGGAGCTGATCGAGCGCAACACGCAGCTGGAGCAGGAGAACAACCTGCTGAAGACCCTCGCCAGCCCCGAGCAGATGGCCCAGTTCCAGGCGCAGGTGCAGACGGGCGGCTCGCCCACCGGCGCCACCCAGCCGCCGCTGCCGGGCGGCGCCACGCAAGTCCCCCCCTCCGCACAGAGCTCGGGCCCGTCGGCGTAACACCGGCACCGCACACTGAAGACCCTCCCAGGATGAGGGACCGGGGTGATGGGAGGAAGAAGATGAGGAGGAGGAGGAAGAGGAGGGAGCTTCGCCATACTGTGAATGGACTCTAGCATCAGGACGGGACTACGCCAGCGTTTTGGAGGCGCGCACACTTCAACCCGAAACCCGGAGGACGACAAAAATCAACTTGTTTCGTTGCACATTTTTATTTAACTTCAAAGACTTTGGGAGTTGCACCGACGCCAGCGCGCGAGCGTCCACTCTTGTCTCCGACTTCTACTACCTGCTTCAGACAATCGTCGTGGTGATGAGGGCAACGACGGCGCTGACAGGAAGTGACCCCCCTCCCCCTTTTCACTCCCCCTTCGGCCGCCTTCGTTCGGGACCACCTTGCAGGGGAGCAGCTCAGCCCAGCCAATCAGAGCCCGTTCCAGCGTCGGCGCCGCTCCCGTTCCCCCCTATCTTCGCGTCCTCATCCAACGCTTCACCGTCACCCCCCCCCCCCTGACTTTTTGTTTTGGTGTTTTTCTTTGAACTCTCGTTCTCCGCACTTTCTTTCCTCGGACGACGTCGACTGCGGACAAACTTTCAAACGGACAAACACAAAGATTCGTGCGACCCCATCTGGTATGGGGAAGCTTTCCGGATCTCCACATCCGAAGACACCGCGAGAAAAACAACCCCCACCGCATCATCGTCCCCTCGCTAGGGGGGGTCGCCGTCCCCCCGTCCCCACCTTTCCCCTTTCTATTGTGGATGGAGCATTAAACATTTATGCAGGGATTCAGTGTTTTTGTAGGGAGGGCTGGGATCGGTGTGTTTGTCCTGTTTTGCTCTCGTTGATGTGATTTAAAAAAATGTCCTCGTGGTCTATAAAGTGAGACAGACAGAGACGAACACATAGGACATGACTGTTTCTAAGGAGTGAACTTTGTACAGATGACAAATATTTCCACTTCAACTCTGCCAAGTGCCTGGTTCCTAACCATAGATACATATATAGTCCCTTTTTTCTCGGCTGTGTCACCAGTGTGAATATATATATCTATGGTTCTGCCAGGTTTTGAACTACCTGTGATGTCAATACTCAGGGTGGGAACAGAAGAGGGATGTTTTACCTCCACACTAAGATGCTGTCTCTCCTGCAGTGACACACGGCCTCGTACTGTACGTGAACTCTCCTCTGCCGTCGCTTCAAATGATCCGGACTGTTTCACCGTTTGGAGACGTGATTAGCAGTTTATTTTTTGTTTTTTTTGATAAATGATGGTGGTTTTTTTTGTTTTCGTTCAATTTTTTCTGTTATTTTTTTTTTTTTTTGTCTTTTGTACAGCCCGGTGTTATGAGTCGCTCAAAGTGCAACTGGAGCGCTGAACACAATAATGAGACTCGTGGCAAAAAACGGTGGAGGAAAAACAAAAAAGGGAAAATGCCTCACGGGGACGTTATGTCAATGTTTTGTGCATGTTCCTCAACCCATCACAAATGTGACGTTACAATTGCACTAGACAGTTGCACCTCAAATAAAAAGTGAAAAGAAAAAAAAATTCAACTGTTTGGCTTTATTTTCCCACGTTTATGACAACAGAATTGTGTTTTTTAGTCAAAGATTTTAAGTGCATAATTCTCTGCAGCTGGATTGGACCTCTTAATAAAATTAATTCAAGTTAAAGGCTAAATATTTAAAATAAACGGGACCATTTTCTTTACTTCCTCTCATTTAAAATCATGAATGAAACTCTTTGTCTCCATCTCATCGGGCATGCGCAGTAGCGGGCCGCTGTGTGAACGTTGATCCATACGTGGCCGCCTCATTGGCCACATAGGACCGAGCCTCTCTTTACGTACGCCGCGTCCTATGGTGGCCCCGCCCTATGACGACCTCACGTGGACTGGCACGCTGCGGGCGGGGACGAGCGAACGGGAGCGCGCCGGGAATTAATGGAACGACAACACGCGAGGATCCTTCCAGGTGCAGAACGTGATTAACATCAATTAGCGTCACGTAAGACCTCATTTTGTGCACTAATACAGCTTTAAAAGACACATTTTTGACGACGAATTAAGTGTAAGGCTGCTTCCAACCTGTATGCACAATGTTGTCCTTTAAAGTGAAGTAAAAATACTGTTTTGAATGAGTGCAACGTCGAAAAATGCTTATTCCTCTGCGTCACTGATGCTACATTTCGGTGTATTTAACTAAATCCAAACCGTTCAGACACAAAGGGACATTTTTTATACACCCTATGCGGTTTATGTGAAACTGCTTTACTGTCTATAGTGTTAATGTACAGTTTTAGACCGGATTACCGCATGTAAATCTTTATAATCCCCCTCGGACACACGGTGGGCTAAAAGATGTACACAGGCCGCTTCTGATACTACCGAAGGTCACGATACAAAGCTGTTACAATGGGTGGCATTTGAACACTAGTGTACCTTACAAAGTGGACACACAAGTACGCTTTATTATTATTATTATTGTTATTATTAAAGGTGATTAATTAAAAAAAAGGAGCCAAGCTGCTGATGGGTGCCAGTTCAAAACATCAATATAGATAAATAGGACATGTAGCCACTGCTGTTAGTTTCTTTAATGACATTTAAAGGAAGGTAGAAGAGTGTCTCTGTTCCTGACACTTAAACAAGCGTCATCATGTTTCATGACTAATCTCCAGGCCGTTGACCTGTCCACTCTCCTTCAGGTCAGCCTGACCCCCCCAGACGGGCGTCCGACCTCGGCGTGGCGAGCTGGCTGGCAGTTTTCGGGCGGATCAGACGCCCGGGCGGAGACGGGCGGGGGGGTGGGCTCCTGCTCTAGCGTCCAGATGGCACTTTCGCAAATCCCGTCCCATTGACAAAAGGTGTTTTCCTCAAGCAGGCCGCCGCGGGTACAGGATGTACTCTGCGGCGACGGGATCACACGCAGATTAACCTCCCGCGTTGGAGCCGACGGAGACATTCGGAGGCAGAGTCACGCGTAAGCCCACTCTGCGTCGAGGAGCCTTTTTTTGTTGACATCCAACTCTGCTGATGCTTCATTTCTTTGTCTCTTCCTGTTTACAGACGGACCCAAAATTGACTCCCCTCCTAAACAAAAAAAAAAAAATCCTCTTTACACCCCCGTGAGCGGACCCCCCTGTGTGCTGCTGCTGCATGCCTTATTGCTGAGAAAGCAGGTGGCCTGCTGGTTAAACCCTGGACGTCCAGACTGACGATAAGTAGGTCTCCACCTCCCCTTTGGGCCCCCCGGGGACCGGGCTGTACATTGGGATTAGCTCATCCACTGTCCAGGCATCAGGAATAGACGGACACGTCCAAAACACACACAAGCTGAGCCCAGAAGGCCAAGCTGATGACGGGAGCCGAGCGAGGACGTGGAACAATCTGACCTTCTTTCTTTCACTCTTCCTCGAAGCTAATTCCATTTTCCAAATGTGTTAACTTATAATTGGAAAGCACAAAAAAAAGAGAGTTTCTGAACTCCGTCGGTATCAGTCCCGTTCAGAGAGAGGGCCGCGCGCATATCTGGGTCATGCTTACGTTTGGGGAACAGCCGAGAACATGATTAGCGCATGCGAGAGCTCCTCTACCTGCACACAGGTGAAGGTATACATAGACTGACACAGTTCTGCGAGCACGTGAGCGGTCTCTGGCATGTTTGACAGCGTTCCGCTCCGACGCACTTTCTCCCAGCTTCTGAGACTTCCCCTCGCTTTGACGCCAGAAATAAAGTGCGAGGCCACTTTGAGATTCGTTTACTCTGCGGGGTCGTTTTGGCTTTTAAAAAAGCTGCACCACTCCGGCCCGTCCGTGGCCTCGTCTGCCTCCAGAACGCCATTAAGGTGCTTTCCGGCTTCGGTAAAAGCAGTGGATCTCTGGCTGCGTATTTTTAGCCCGGAGATGCAGTCAGACGTTTTGGAAGTTGACATATTGCTCCACTTTGAGTGGAGCTAAGCCCAGTTTGATGCCACTTTAATGAAATCTGAGACTTAAAGCAGAAAATCAGGTGAAATTCTGTGTCGAGAAAGATATTTGTTTACTTCTACACTCAAATTGTTTATTCCCCAACATTGATATCAGTGAAATTGGAATGAAAAGACCTTTATTGACAATATAATAACCACTGCGGAGATGAACGGCTGAAGTCAATTTAGAATAATACAAAGTTTTGTGCTTCATGTGAGTCTGTTTTCTAACCCACAGAGCCTGCAGGCAGCCGGGGGGGGCACCCCGTCCTCATTTGTCCCCGCTCGTCCAAAGTCACATTTCACAGAGGCCCGTCCCCCCCCCCCGTCCCCAGCCCACCCACAGCTGAGCGGGAGCCTTCTGAAATTTCAAAACAAACCTCCCAGACGAAGACGGGGAGAGCGCGGCCCACCGGGACGGGGGGGGGGGGGATTATGGGCGGATTACGGCTCCCTGTTATCCTCCACTTTTCCTCCCCTTCAGCACCTTTCGTGTGAGTTGTGAAAACACGAGAAGTTTTTTCATGCTACAGTCCCTCGCGTGTTTCGGATCGGCTGCTGAGCCTAATTATTTCCTCCTTACAAGTGATTTCAGACTCAGCAGACAGCGATTACATTGCTGTCATTGTGTCTGTCTGAAGGGCTTACTTATTAGCCTGATGTGGCTCAGCTGGTTTGTTCTGAAGGCCTGTCGATGTGTTTTTTTCGCTGCGTCACGGTGAAACGAGAAGCGAGTATTTACTGGATCGTGCGTGATTTAAAGCTACAATCAAGTCTAAAAATACCTCATTAAACTGTGGCAGCGCGACACTTCAGACACGCTCGGTTTGTTTGTTTGGGAGTCTGCAGCTTTTTTCCCAGACGGACTCAGCGGGACGCGCAGCAAAAACAACAACAGGCCAAACGACACGACGTTCCCCCTAAAGAGCTTTGCTCCTTAATCAGGCTGTTTGTGGGCCAGGGCGCCGCGCTTTATGAGGACACCAGGAGGACTTCTCAACTTTCTGGGTCATAAAAGTTGTCACCGCGCGGAGTTCCCACCGTCTGCAGAGTCAGACATCATCAGCAGTGCATAAAAACAGAGATCAGACGTGGCCGAGTCCACAAAGAGCCACCAGTAGCGCGCTGGTGTCAGACGCACAGACACAATCAAACGCTCTGTTGCTCAATCAAGCGTTTGTGCCAGTCGTGCGTCTGACCTACTTCTCTCCTGCGGCATCAAAACCTTTTTTGCGTCTTCGTTTGAAAGAAAAAGACGGAGTTATTTCTGAAGCATCGCCATATTGTTGAAGTATTTCTGAAAGTAGGTCAGACTCGGTCGATCTTTGTCTCGAATCGACAACTTTTGCAGTCGGATTGTGCGACTCTAAAGGCCGTAAGAGGAAGCTGAGACACCAGATAATTGTTCCTCCTTGAGGCGTCAGTTGTCATTGATTTTTGCGACCCTCGTCGTTTGAAGTTGGCCTGGCGAGGGCACGCGGCGCTGTCGCAACGCCAGCGCGAGCGTGAGAAGCGTCCCTCCTTCCGCTCGCGCCGCGCCGACCTCAGACGGCAGGAAAGAGAAGTCTCGACCTTGCGGCCCCCCCTCCGAACCGCAGCGCGCTCCAAAATAGACGCGCCCCCCGAGCCACCGCGGTGACCTCGCCGAGGAAGACGATCCCGAGTCGGAGCGCCCGGGTGTTGTGTGACGCGGGTCCTCTTGGAAGCTGCCGACGGCTTCATCTGGCCGACATCTGCGCGGACACATCAGCAGGGACGTCCTCTGCTGCCTGAGCACACGTGTGCACAGATGAACTGACACAGCAGAGTGATTCCCCCCCAAAAAGAGCAGCTCTCCTCTGACATCATCGTGTATATTAGCACTGCCCCCCCCTTCAGTTCTGCATAAACAGCACTTTATTCTGAAGCGGATCTAGGTCATTCAGCCAGATGCGAAATCTGCATTCCTACTCTCTTTGCATCTGTTTGCGCGGACCCCTCGGTGTCCTCGAACCCTCCTACAGCCCGCGTCTGGTACACAGTGTACAGCGTATGTACACAAGCATAAACACAGAGACTGAGGTCAGCTTCTATCACTGCGGCGCTTCCTGTTTGCTTCCTTTGTGCGAGACAGGAAAAGACATCAGCATCTTTCTCTCGCTTCCTCCCGCTGCCCTTCACGTCTCACCTCACCCGTTCACCATCTCCTTTAAGGTTAATTAATGAAGAATAAAAGCAGGATCAGTTCTGTCGTCGGTGGACTGTGTGGGAGAAAGATGGTGTTTCTTTAAATTCTCCCTCTCACGTTTTCAGGCCGGCCCCGAGCGGCAGCCGGGCGACACGTGGAGCCCACATCAGCCGGGAGAGACTCCAGGCAGAGGCGAGGAAGGAGGAGAGCAGGCGCAAGTAAGGATGACAGAACGGAAAAAAAAACACAGGAGCTGCAACTGCTGCTTCGCTGTCTCAGCCTTTTTTTAATCATTTCCTGTTCAAAAATGTCACATTTCATAACATAGAATCACACAAAGAGCAGCAGAGAGGCTGCTGGTTCTTCTGGCTCCTCAACAGATTGATCGCTTCTCCCTACTACCTTTGTGCCCTTGAGCACAGCTCCCAAAGCCCCCCTGAAGCTGCAGCAGCTGCTGAACCATGAAAATTTCAAATTATTTTCCTAATGTCGACTCCAAAGTGCTCATGTATCTTAATATATCGCAAGCAAGCAGTTGAGTTAAGCTCAGTGATCCTAATTACTGTCACCAGCTGCTCATTCTCTTAATAATCTAAATGATTCCTTTGTATCGTTGTGTTAATGTACCTTTCCTGTGTTTTTATTTGCTGATCTCGACAGATACAACAAAGGAAGGGGCCGATACTTGACTGCGGGCGTTTTCGCGGCAAAAACAGCGTTCGGCTCTCGGTGAGACAATGGCGAAATTACTCAGCGTACTCTGAGACAAAAGACGTAATCGACACACATTCATGCGAGGTGATATGTAGGTCAAACCCACCGTGGTCACGACAGCCGAGTGACCCCCCCCCCACCACCACCACCACCACCACCACCACAACGTCCCTCCTCCCTCCAGCCGAGGGGTTTCATGCTTTGAGAAGTACAGTGTGTTCCAGCACACTCTGTACATGTAGTAGCAGCACGTATTCTCACGCTGACACGTACGCGTCGGCCCACCCACCCCATCCCCCCCCCCCCCAGTGCCTGGATGCACATATTTCCATTCTTCGCATTGTTTTTTAATATTTCCTCCGCCGTGGTCACGCAGAACACCGTGTCCTCCCCTCCCCTGGAAGAGAACAGGTGCAGAGCTGCGTTAAATACGGGGGGGCCGGGCGCGGGACAAGTAAAGCCTGCAGCTAAACTGGTGGTGGGACCAAAACGCGTCGACATAAACACCGTTTTGGAAGTTTAGGTTGAAACGTTTCCAACGAAGAGACACGAACTCCAAGAAGATACCTGCAGACTAGACTGTCCCCCCTCCCTCCCTGTGTGAGACCTCACTGGTCATGTAATCCTGCAACAAAGGCCGTATCTGTAACTTTAGTAATGTGGGAATTGAAGCTCGGCGCCGCTCACACAAACTCCCAGAGATGGACACAAAGAGAGCGGCGCGGCGAAGCCGTGAGGAGGCGGCGAGCACGAGCCCGGCGTGCCGAGGCGCCTCGAGCGACATCCTCATTTCGTCGGCTTGTTTTTCACCCACTTGCAAAACCGCCTTTACCAATTTGTCGTCTCCGTGACGTGAAGTGTCAGAGTAAAACCTGACGAAGACGAGTGTGAGGCGTCGCAGCGCGGCTGGAGGGACTGCAGGCGCTGCCGCGGGACGTTAAAATAGCTGTGACAGAACCAGCATGCATAGTTTCGAGGGGGCCCGCATTCACCCGGACCACCGATACAAGGGCAAATATGAGTGTGTGAACCCCCCCACACACACACCTGCTGCACAGCAGAGTGGTAAACAAGCAGGAGCTTGAAATGCAGCTGAAATACGTCCCAGTGAAGCAAGAAATCCCGATTTCACTTCCATAAATGAGACTTTTGTCCCTCTGGGGACGATTAAAATCATCTGTACGGCACTTCACGAAGCCTTTATCTCGAAACTTGAGTCAGAACACGAGGAAGTCCCCCGGGTGCTACAAACGTGTCAGACCTCATGATAATCCATCCAGCCGTTCTTACAGTAGAAATATTTGACGGCTAACAAATTGTTTCGCAAAACTAGTTTGAGTCTCTGCATAACTTTCTGAGAAATCCGTCAGATTTCGGCGTCGTTTGCTCCGTTTTCCTGTGGACTGTCTGCTCTCTGTGAAGGCGGGATGAACCCAAAAACCTCACCACTGTGTGTGTGTGTTTTTTTCTCAGTCATACAGGAACATTTCAGGAACAGAAGAGGGCGGGTAAAGGGGAGGAAGTGGTCCATGTTCCTCATTGGCGATGTCCGTTGCAGAGTGCGAGGGGGGGGGGGTTATGCGTGCGAGTGATAAAAAGCACAGCTGTGGTTTCTGTGCGCGCCCGAGAGAAGAAGTCGGGAACAGCGTGTACGGGACGACGCGGCGCTCGTCCGTCTTTGTCAGCGACGGAGGAGGAGGAGGAGGAGGAACTCTGGAGTTTCTTCGACTCCTTTTTTCTCCCACTTTCATTCATAATTCACGGCC
>JAUESE010000063.1:45198-59508 GCA_032274725.1 Malacoctenus triangulatus
GCTGGGCCACTTAATCTTGACTTTGCAGGTGTGATACCATCAGCGGGGTTTAAAATGGATCGGAAAAGACTGAGCGGTAAAGTTTGCACTCTGACCTCTGGAGAAAGTGGGCGCTTCAGTGGCGTCGGTGGAGCAGCAGGTCAGCAGGTTTACTGGCTGTCTGAAAACTCCACCAAACAACTTGACTGATCCTGATTTTGCAGTCTGGCTTCTCTGCTGTCCAGGAATTAAAAAAGGTGGGCGGGGTTTATGTAGTCTAATTAAAGGTACCAGCAGAGGGCCACCAAGATCCTCTGGCTCCACTTTGCATGAACTCTCCCTAAACTGATTGTTGGACAAGTTCACACATTTCACCTGACAAAGGCTGGGGGCGCGACGGGACCGCGAGCCTCGGTTCATCCTCTGGGGACGACGAATGTTTGGAAAAGCATGAAAATCTACTGAGGGGAAAACAAAAGGGCGAGGCGGCGCTCTCAGATAATCTGCTCTTCAGGCATCTCCCCGCCATTTGCATGAAACAAAGTGAATAATCACAAATGCCGTGAATGCGAAACAAAACTGGAGGGCGACAGCTGATTGGACCATTTGCGACCTTGGCAGGAGGCTGATGGGCTTTGTAAACAGTTATGCTAATGACGCCGGAGCTCCCCCTCGCTGCTCCATCAGCAGGAGGAGCAGGAGGAGGAGGTGCTCAGGCTAAAACCAAAGGCTTCTCCCTTTTGTCCCCCCCCCTCCGCCCCAGCATCAATACACTGAGGGTCTGTTTTCAGCCCCTCCTTTCACACAGATTGGAATGGAGAGGCTCTCTGCTGAGCTAATGCATCTGAATGCATTAGGCTCCATTAGAAAGGAGCCACAGCAGGGCTGTAATTGTGATTTAATAGCCTGGGACAGGAGCCGCAACAAATGGAGGTTTGATTAAGAAGGTGATCATTAACTGTGAACCACCTTTGAAAGGTGCATAAACAGGGTGTCGGGACGACACCCGGCGTCTGCAGGGGGGGCGGGGGACAATCTTCTTACAGAATTTCCCCTCTCCATGTCCTCGTTTGGCCCGTTCACGCAGCACAAAATGAGCTCGTTTGCACAACGCGAAGCTGTCATGGCCTCCGAGAGGAAACCGGCCCGCCACATTATTTTTTTTTAAGCGATTCGAGTTGCAGCTCAACGAAACAAACGCACCACGGGGCGTCCGCGGCGCACCAGGAGTGGCTGACAACAGATAAACCGTCTTTGGTGCAGTGCAGAGCGATGAGGGCGTGTTTTTTTGGGTGGGGGGGGGGTTGATGTGTTGCGGGCGTCACCGGGGCTCATCGGGGGCTGATTCGTGCTAATCATGCCAGGTGGGGGTCCCGCAGAAGCTGCTCCAAATCTTTCTTTCACGTACACGATCTCGCAGTTCCCCCCGCTCTCAGGGGTCCGCGACTCAGCGATGTCGCAACTTCTCCAGCAAACAAACAAACAAACACACTCTTAATGCCGATTAGCTGCGACCCGAGAGTGTGTGTGGGGGGGCCGACGGCGGGCCAACGCCGGAAGTGTCGACAGCCGAGGTTAACGAGGTCAAGGCTCAAGAGGAGGAGGAGGAGGGGCTGGAGGGGGGGAGACGGATGAGGGGGGGGGCTCACGAAATGCAAATGAGACCACCGCCGGCGCCGACATGTGGAGAGGAAGATGTCTCGTTTACATGCCAGACAAGCTGACCAATCAGGGAAGCCTTCGATGGATCGAAGACGGGTCAAAGGTGACGTTTCACTCCCGAACATTTCACTCACTTTAAACTCCGTTTTTTGTCTCCTCCAACTTCTAACAGGACACTTTGGTGTTTTAAAACTAAACGTTGACTTTAATTGTGTTTTTTATCATCTGAACGGAAAGATCTGAAGTTATTTGGAGCACCGAATCCTCCACGTGTCTCACAATAAATCATTAGACCATACGATCTCCGTGAAGATACGTTCAGAGCTCAACCAGGCGATGGGGACCGTCTCCTGACAACATGCTCAGACATGTGTCGAATTAGTCAACGCTTGGCGCCCGACCAACAAGGCCACGGCGAGGAGCAGATGGCCAAACGAGGGAGAAAAGCGGGAGGTCAGTGGTCTGGACGGAGCCCACGGTGAGCGCCGGGCATATGGCGGAGCAGACCCGAGTGGGAGGCAGCGAGATCCAGCGAACGTAAAAATCTGTTGTGTGCAGAAAGAAAAAAGAACGCGATGGGAAAGTCAGCTTTTAAACGACTCGTCGGTTTGAGCTCTGCACTCAGCTCCGGCTTCTTCTTGCCAAAACTCCAGTGAAAAATCTGGCTTGGGTCTCCGTGCTGGCAAAACTGGAACTCATAAAGGGTGAGTCAGGAACTTTCTCTGCAGTAAGAGGCAGAAAAAAGCTTGTTTTGGGTTTTTTTTTTCCTCTGCTGTTCCCACAGCCGTCGTCCAAGAACAATCCCCCGCCGAGGGCAGCAGAGAGCCAGCGAGGTTTCACCGCTCTGGAATACGAGCTGATCGCAGGACGGGGCGAGCGCGGCGACGGGAAGACGCAAATCCGCAAACAAAACCTAATAAAGCGAGTTTTGTGCGAGAACGAAGGACGCTCGTATTGTGTTGCGTAAAAGAAACTTGCAAAACTAAATTTGATTTGATCCTCCTCATTTGATCGCCTGTTTTTAAAATCACTGCCAAGATTTTTGCTCGTAAATTCACATTTAACAACATTTTAACGACTGATAAATTTCGCAATGGAGGGCTGATGAAACTCGCAATATTTTGAGACAACAAGTCCTTAAAAGTCGCTACAGTGACGCCAAGATTCGAGTTTTCAGAAGACAGACGAGCTACCAGGAACTGTGAATAGTAAAAAGACACAGAAAACGAATAAATAATAAAATAAAAGCATGGAAATAATCTGCGAACCAACAGGAAACACATGGATGATGAGTGTTTGAATGATTTCAGGCAGTAAACACGTTGCAAACAAAGAAAATATGTTGACAAAAGGCCCCAAAATGAAAATTTGAGGGTTTTTTGGCCTAAAAATGCTTAAAAAAATAATTCAACACGGCTTTAAAAATTCGGCTTTCCAGTGAGCTGAACCGTCTCCTGAGTTCCCAGCCTGGACCCGGTTCCTTTGCCTGGTTGTGTCAGCATTTTAAACTAAGCCCCCCCCCCCCTCCTCAGTCGCAGCGGCTCATTCATAATGAACTAAAAGCTTGTCATTAAGCCCAAGCCGTCTGCACGCCTGCGAGCCGCGGGGAACACGTTCTCCTCTTCATCCTCTTTTCTCAAGACCTTCAGCACCGGCTTTCTTTCTTTTTTTTTTCACGGGGGGGAAAAACAAAGCGAGAAAAAAAATCCCTTCCATTGTTTCGCCTTCAGTCTGTCTCTATATTACAGCTGTGCATGACTGATTGTGTGAGGCAGGAGGATTTTAAGAGGAGGGGGGGCGAACAATGTGCCACCAGTGTAGACCTATTGATCTACACGCTCCCAGTCTGTGTCCGTCCCAGCTGGTCGTGCAGGAAAACAGGGGGAACGTGTGTGGTGGCGGTGGGAGAGGAAGGGAGGGAGGGAGGGAGGGGGAGAGAGAGTGTGTGAAAACACTCCAACTCACTCCTCACAGGTCTCCCGGTTCGATGCCGATCCGCGGCTGCTCTCGGGCCTAACCGTGCATCTGAGCTGTTTTATTTCTTAATCACGACGAGGAAAAAAAAAAAAGACGACGCCTGGAGAGACGGTGATGAATAGCCGCCGCCCCCCCCTCTAAGCCTGTTAGCGCTGACAGATGAAGAAATTTATCCTGTTTCGCAGCGGCGAGTCGGGGAAACGCATCCGCAGCTTCATATTAAAACGATTCATCACAAAGCGCGACCCGGAGTGACGCTTTAAAAGCTCCTCGGACGGCTCCATCGCCGACCAAATAAGCAATCAGAGGGACGGCGAGGAGGAGCCGAGGAGGGATGGCGGCGCCGTTTAAAAACGTCTCCGCTTTGTCACCTGTCACATTCATGGAGGGGGGAGAGAGGAGGTAGGGGGGGGGCAGACAAAAGAATATGACGACCACGGCGTTCCCTAATCTCCGCCAAACAATCCGAGCGGCGAAAAGGCTGCGAGGCGGCGCGACCTTTTCACGGCAGCCAGATAGAGGCGGCTCGCTGTCACATCGCTCACGGGGGGAAATGTCACCGCGAGGGAGTCTCGTTGTAACAGGAAGTTTCCCAGAAGCCTCGGCAACTTTCATCCAACAGCAACAGGCGTCGGAATCAGGAGAGGCGGCGCCGTGACCTCATCGCTTCGGCTCGACCGCGCGGTCATCCGGCGTGACTCGTGGAGCGACGCCGAACCTGTCACGACTTCGCAAAACGATGGATTTGAAATGTTAATTTGGAGGTCGAAGTGGCGAATCAGCGCCGGCGTCCTCGGGAGCTTTGCTGCTCGAATGGCTTAAAACAACAACGTGCGGAGCAGCTGCGGTTTGTAACGAGCGCGACCTTGGGAGAGCGCGCTGGAAACGACGCGCAGCACATCTGCGATCGGCGTATCGCCGCGCCTCACGTATACGGCACGTCTGCACAATGAGGCGCCGCGGGACGCGTCCGGGCGCAGGCAGGACGGGCTGGACGCGCTGCAAGACTGATTTTCTGCCGGCTCGGGGGGGGGAGTGGGGGGGGGGGGGAGCGGTGGGACGGCCTCACTCATTACAGTATGTGGGTCAGGCCAAATCACATCACAGTCAGGACCCGGCTCAAGAAAACCAGGTTAACCGTTCGCTCCTTCACGAGGTTTTAGTGTTTTTTTTGTTTCCGGCTTTGGAAGTGTGTCGCCAGAGTAAATACAGAACACACCTACGCCTCGATTTAATAAGAGTGGCCGCTCGTTGTGGCTTCCTTCTTTGTCCTCCTCCCTTCCTGGCTGGGTGCAGGTCTGTCACAATGCTAGAGGTGCATCTTTTTGTGTCCACGAGACAAAAAAAGAAACGAGTCTCTACATCTCTGTATCGGAGCGCTGCTGGACCAAACAACGCCGTGGCAACAGTGTGAAAGTACAGCTACCGCCCTGCGGCTGTAACCTTCCACCAGCCAGAAAACTACAGTGTCATGATGTCTGCAGACAGGAATTTCTAATGGAAACAAGCTGGTTTCAGCCCCCCGATTGTTGCAGACAAAGAAGTGAAAACTGAGGCCGCTTTTATTGCCGCGACTCTGCAAATCGAAGCAGGGAGAGCTGCGTCCGATTACAACAACACAACATCGCTCTGCATCCGCGTAACCACGGCAACACGTTGTTTTCCTGGTGAGAAGTTAGCGTTAATAATCATCTGTTCAGATCTACGGAACCGAGACTGCCGGTGTGAAAGCGAACCGAAACAAAGAGGGAGAAACCTCACAAGGAAAGTCTGTTGAAAAAGGATGCACCACCTTTTTAGGAAACCTGACTCTAATTAGTTCAAAGCTGAATAAAAGTGGAACTTTATCCCAAGTTTGGCGTCTCGGAGGGACGGGAAATCCAAAGAACGGGGTGGGTAAGATGAAAACAGGGCGCCTGCAGCCTCCTGCTGCCGCGGCCTGAAAAGAACAAAGCCGAGCGCGCCGGCTAAATACCTGCAGCACGTCAGTCCCCTGTGAAATACAAGCAATGACTCTTAAAAACTCCTAAATGAGATTTAAATGGAATATTAATGCGTCTGGCTCGCAGAGGGCTCTCGTCCGTGAGCGGCGCGGCGGCGCGTCTTTCATCTCCGACGTTTATTTTTTCACCTGACGGGCCTGTTTTCCTGCCGCTGACAAGCCAATACGTCTCCGTCCACATGCATGGGATGAAGTCACCGCGTGATGTATGGCCTCGCTGTGTGAAGGAAAGCAGTTTGCATGCTCGGCGGCCCCTCGAAGCTGAGGGGGAGGGGGGAGGGGGGCGGGGGATTTACGGCGGGCCGCGCGTCGCTGTCTGCTGTTTTTTTTTTTTTTATTTCCAGGCAGGCGAGACGATGCAGTCCGACGCACAGAGAGCTTTTTGTTCCATTCAGCCGCTTTTACGCCGAGATGTCAAGCAAGTCAAGGACTGGAGCCCGGCCGCGTTTGCGTGAAAGGAAACTGTTGTGGTTCGAGGGGAGCTGAAGGGTTTTGTGTTAACGTTGGGTAATCAAACCGTCTTAATCCGTTTACGGCCTTTCTAGGTCACCAGCGAGCTTCGAAGGAGCCTGGAAACAGCCGTCTTGATTTGAATCAGGTGTGCTGGACGCAGCGACACATCTACAGTAAACACAAGCGCGCCATCGGAAATTTACCCACAGTAACGGGACCGCGTTTTGTTTTTTTTACTGCCCTTTAACTGGGTCAGCCGATGAAAGCTGTCCAAACCAGTCAGAAGTCAAGTTTACGAGATGAACCCTGCACGTGTGAATTCAGGGCTGCGGTTGTGTGTCTGGCTGCAGGCGTTTCTCTGGAGCGCCCAGCTGAACGCCTTTGTCCAGAAAAACAAGCAGGGCCGCACCTAAAAATGCTTTAATTACATCTCGACGCATGGAGCTGAAAACACTGAAGCTCTGAGCGACCAGATGACGCAAAGACCGCAGACTGACACGATGCTTTCGACCCCTCGACGTTGGGAGAGTCGGTCCCTACCTGTGATGCTCGCTGAGGAGGAGGAGGAGGATGGTGGTGGGTTCAGGCGTCCCCCCCCCGCAGGACGGGCATGCAGTGTTCCAGGAAGGCTTCAGGAGAGACGAGGTTTCAGTGTAAATATTCATCTTTAGATAATATTCCTCCAAACCTCACATGCTGCAGGAAATCTATCCAGGATACACACAACACGCTGATCGCTTGGATACAACGTAAAGAGGAGTCGCTCATGTGAGACAGATTTACTGGTTCTGTGGTGGAACAACATATTTCGAATGGGAGGAGTTTGCCTGTGGTTTGTAGTTTACAGCTGTTTACTTTAACATGCATGCAAGTTTCTCTTAGTATCATAGAAATATTTCAAAATCATGTTCATTGCACAAGGAAACGTGTTTCATTCGAGGCGTTTTGTGTGCACGAGTTTAAAAGAGGACAAAACAAATCCTGCAGTTTATTTTCATATCTGAGTGTTTCTGAACACAAACGCGTCGAGTGAAGCGACCAGATTGTCCCCGTTTGACACGATATTCGTCCCTCTGCGCCGCGTGCGAGTGAAACGAAGTCCTCACCTTTGCGTTGCAAACGTCTCTCTGCGTGTCAGAGTGCGGCGCGCTCACACCTGCGACTCGTTAGGCCTCGTCAGTGCACCGGGTCTCCTGGGAGGCTCGTTAAGGTGGTTTGGAGGGAGGACAGCCAACTCTGTAAACTCTACTGACCGTTTCACAGTTTTATGGCATCTACAGTGACTTTGTGTAAATCCAGCATCGATTCTTTGTAATTTTACACCAACTTCACTTTGAGCTTTACACAGAACTCTGTGTTTCTGAAGTGTCTCCAAAGAACAAATATGCGCCATGTTTCATCTTTAATTCGCCAAAACATTACAGTGAAGCCAAATACACACTCTCAGCAAGGTACAAAATCAGGAACCTTCACAATAAAAGCACGGAGATGTCTCTCTGGTCTGGATCAGGACCTAAAAAGTGTCTTCTCCTGGTTTTCTTCCCCTGTGATCGCCTCTTCTTATGAATTAAAAAAAAGGAAAGACGCTTCTCTTCGTTTCCATTTGCATTTATTCTAAAGGGAAAATATATAATTCAATAAATATCGTGGCAACAACATTGGCAAAGACATTTCGAAGGTGACATCGACATTCAGGGAGGAGACGACAGATCCGAGGATGGAGACGGGAGTCGGGACGAGTGACAGCGCTGGCATTTGAAGCAGCTCATCAGTAAGCCGAGTTCCATTAAAAGTGCATCAATGCCTTGGATATTTAAACACCGGCGCCCGTGGGGGGGTTGGGGGGGGGGGGGGGGGGCATGTCCCGGGTGTTTTTGTTCCGCGGCCTCTGTCTTCTGTCACTCTCACGGGTGGGGGTGTATGTACAGCTGTCAGAGGGGCCGGGATCAGCTGGATCTCAGAAGGAAACAATGACGCAGTTACACAGCAATGACTTCACATTATACCGACAACATATCCGAGACAGTCGGGGGAAGGAAGGGACACACACACACGATTCCACACACGCACATCCACACACACACAGCGTAGAGGAAACTCCTCTTCTGCTCTCCTCGGCGGAGGAGCAGAGGTGAGGTGGATCAGTTTCAAACCACAGTGCACAGTGACGAGTTGGTGCGCGAGCCCTTCGAGCCACGAACAAACAAAAGCAGCTCCGCTTTTATCCTCCAAGCTTTGGCTCCACTTCAGACCCTCGCATGTTCTTCGAGACCCCCCCCCCCCCGTTTTATTTCGTTTTATTGTGTCTTTTTTTAGGAATGAGCCAATCCGAGTGACATCACCCCTCCGCGCTCATTTCCTGGAGGAGGCCGCTCGCTTCCTTCCGAGCAGGAAGCTCGCTGACAGATCGCTTCCTCGTGCGGCGGTCGGGGGGAGGGGGGGCGGAGGAAGGGTGGCGGGGACGCTACGAGGCTCGGAGTAATCCAGTAACATGTACACCAGCTTATCAAACCCCTCCCCGGGCCAGCGAGGGGTCTTTGGCATGCAGGAGGGAGAGCGCCGCCCCGTCGCTTCTGGCCCGCCCGCACCGTCCTCCTCCTCCTCCTCCTCCTCTTCGCACCGAGCCCCAGCGGCACCAGCAGTCACATGACCGAGCAGCTCTTGGCTTTGTCCTTGCGCAGGTCGGACGCCACGGCGGCCAGGTCGGGCCGGCCGGGCATGTGCGAGATCCTCTTGTTGGCGCGCGCCGCCTTGCTGCGCTTGACGTTCTTGTTGTTCTTGTTGATGCAGGCCAGCGTGGCCACGTGGAAAATGTCTCTGACGCTGTTCTCCGACTGCTGCGCCGAGCACTCGATGTACGGCGCCGAGATCTGCTTGGCCATGCTGGAGCCCTGTGAGGTGGGAGGAGTCAGGTTATTGAAGTGGCGACCTGTGAACGTTGAGAAAAGCGTTTGTTGACTCTCCGTACCTGGTCGTAGGAGACGGGCGTCTGTCTGTGGTTGGAGAGCTCCACCAGCGTGCTCAGATCGGTGCGCAGGTCCGACTTGCAGCCCACCAGCAGCATCTTTGTGTTGGGACAGAACTCCTGGATCTCTCCTTTCCACTGCGGAGGAAGAAAGGAAGCCGTCACGCATTGATCCTCCCGAATCACTCAGACAACTTCCCCTCCTCGCGCCTCCATTAGCTCCACAGTCCCCAGCGTGAGCAGAAAGCAGGCAGAGCTCTCACTCTGAGTGTTGAGAGACACGTTGGTCAGAAAGCCTCGACTGGGGGTCCCTGGAGAACCCCCCCCCCTCCCCACCTCACCTGCCCCCCTCCGACACAAAGGTTAAAGCTTCCCACTTCCTGGAGCTCTCGTGTTTTTGAACCCTGGAAAGGAACTACAAATAATCCCCCATGTTTCCACACTGACAACAATAAACGCTCTGTGATCAATGGGATTTCTCTTGGGGCTTTAATCTGGGGCTAATGTGCCTCAGGCCCGCCCGCCCGGCCCGCCGACTGGCTGGTCAGAGGATCAAGTTCACCCACAACCAGAGAGGAAGTAGTTGTGTACGATCCGTCTGCACAAACACCAGGAGCAGGGCCCCCTAATCTCCACGCTGTCTGTCTGATACACCTCGGCGTGCCGGAGCAGGAAGTAAACTCCCGGTTTGATCACCGGACTTACAGACTTTTTTGAACTTAAGAAGGTTTTTGTTGTCTGGTTTTCTGCTCTGCCTGAAGGCCTCCAAAGCCTCCCGCCGGTCAGATGACCGGGCCGCTCCGTGCTGGGACACGTGGGAATCAGACCAAAGTCATCGGACGCCGGCGATTGGGAGTTTTTGCAAGACTTCCTTTTTTTTTGTTTTCCAGACGTGGCCTCGAAGTCACTCGAGCGTCACATGGCGAGAACTGACGCGACCTCAAAAAGCGTCGGAGGCCTCTGGGAGCGGATCAGTTGAAACCACAGGAGCGTCCGGACTGCGGCCGGGGGCGGGGGGGGCGACGAACCTTTTTCAGCACGCTGTCCAAAGTTTCGGGGCGGCTGATGTCGAAACAGATGAGGACGGCGTCGGAGTCCGGGTAGGAGAGGGGCCTCACGTTGTCGTAATACGGAGATCCTGAGAAGAGAGGAGAGCGACAGAACTCCGTTACGAAACCTCACAAACACGCAGGCGGGAGGGCCCAACCGGGACTCGCACACTTCACTCATTCAATTTGCAGATGTGCTATTTTTAGACGACCTCGGGGGGGGATCCATGCTGTCAGCTCTTCACCACAGAAAACCCGATCACAAAGTGCTGAACACAAGGCCTCTATTCAACTGAAACCGGTCCGATTTTTAGTATTCATAAAAGAGGGAGCACCGGCTTTATCATGCAATGTGTTTTCCACTCTACAAATGATTGCTTTTAGCTCCTCAGCAACTCTGACACTTATTCCCACATGAAATGAATGCAGCTCGGTTATAGTCTGTAGCAACCGGGCGAGAGAAACAAATATTGCCGCATCAGGAGAAAAAATGTGCTGACTGCAACGAGATTGCTCATTTAAAAAACAAACGGATCTCTGGAGGAACAGAGAAGTTCAGAGCGAGGAAATGACTCCCACTCCTCAGATGGAAAGCATGTGCGAGGAGGGAGACGCCCAGCTCGCTGCCAAACTCAAACATCCCCTGAGCAGGAAGAGGGGGGGGAAGGAGGAGGAGGGGAGGAGGGGGACGGTGGCGTCATGTCAAGGTGAGTCAAGATCAGATGATGAGCCGCAGAAGGTGACCACACACACGAGGAGGCGGCGAGCAAGAATCCAGAGAATTTTGTTTTCTTGCGGGCCGGAGGCTCCCCTGGGAGGTCCTTCACAAACAAGGCCGCTGCAGAGAGAAGCCAGGAATGCACTGTCACACACACACACACACTCACTCACACACACACACACTGAGAGGGTACGGGCTGTAATCTAAACTGTCTGCTTGCGAGACGACGGGGAGGGAAACAAAGCTTCCAGGTCTGCACCTCAAACAGTAAATCACTGCTTTCGTTCAACAAAAGCGAACCAGTAAATCAACTCGAGAGCTGAAAAAAAAATCTGCAGTCAGGAAAAGCAAATTAGAAGTAATTCTGCACCGAGAGAAAGAAAAAAAAACACTAAATACTCTGCATTGTTTGAGCTGACGCTAAATTTCGGCTCCACAGTTTGACAAACTCATGGAATAGGAGCTGAAATATCTAATTAAACATCAAAACGTGAAGGTTGGAGTTTAACTTTTGCAGCTAAGTTTATTTACACTTGATACCAGCGAGGTAATTAAGCAAATTTGTCCCTGAAAGTCGTTGCGTGTGCTGTCCCATCGGTGACAGCAGAAAGGCCGCAGGCAGAGCGGCGATCATCGGAAATTCAAGGCCGGGGAGGAATGCAGGATCCTCTCCTCCTCCCCCTCCTCCTCCCCCCGTCTCCCTCCCCCCTTCCTCCACCGCGAGAATTTATTCCCCATAATTCACGACCGCCTCACAATCAATCGCGACCACGTCGCCCTGTTGGAAAGGTTTCTTTCCCCCCGCGTGCCCTCGCTGGGAAAAAAGGGTAAGCCGCCCAGTCGGTTGACATTTCACAATGAATCGATTGTTTCATCAACCGGATGAGGGGGGGGGGGACGCAAAACTTCAGCCTGTGGGGTCTCGCTGGTGAACACGTGTCACATATATTCCTGTCAATTTACCTGCACAACAACGGACTTTCAGCTGTAAATCCTCTCAGTCTCACGCTGCTAAACGGGAGGGATCAACGGTCGCAGAGTCTCGCCGCAGGTACAGGAAAATCACGGACGCTCGCTCGCTCGCTCATTTGCAGTTTGCAGCGTCTCGGCCTGAGAACAACCTCCGGTTTGAGGTCATCTTCCTGCCAAGCGGGAGGATGAGAGGAAATCCCAGCGCCTGCGCTCGCACAAAGCCCTGCTGAGTGTCATCTAATTAGCTCCTGTCATTGTTCTCCCACAGGATCTCTAAATCTGGAAGCCAGCAACACACCCCGATCTGCCCCTCTGCTCTTTTCAACACGCCGCCTCTTAAACAAATTCCCTCCTGCAGAACATCAATACTGTATACACAGTGACTCCAGAGGACACATCAGTTATCCACAACCTTTTGTTGCCTCTGCTGAAGCTGTCCTCGATGGCAAAGCACACAATTACCCGCGAATAACAGCAGAAGCCTTGAATAAATGTTTTCTTTTCATGTACAATTCTTTTCTGGACTAAATCTGAGCAGGCAAAGCCTCGGGCCCCATCTCTACTGCACTCGATGGGGGTCCAAGACCTCATGTTTGCTCACACATGACCAAGCGTGGTCGGGGAAAAAGGAAACCACAAGTGAATCTCCATGACAAAGGAGAAGCTCTCTCCTGCTTTTTCAGGCCTCAACAGCTGGAGCGGAAAGCTCCACCTAACCTGATGAATATCCATGGAACGACAATGCATCCGGCTCCATTCATGTGCCGCGCCGCATTATTCAACGTCACCAGATGTTCCCCGGGGTTCGCCGAGGAAAAAATGTCCTCAAATCGCCTGTCTGGAATACAAGAAAATGTCCCGGAACGTTCAAGACGTTTCCCATTTTACTTGGTAAACGCAGACTCCAATGGAAATTTACTTTATCGCACACAAACACGTGCCGAGCCGAGGTTAGCCAGCTGCGTCCGGCGCGTCTGGGTGTACGGCAACAGGTCTGCGAGCCTGCTGATTTACTGCATAGCTAACATAGCTGAGCGAGTGTGTGTGTGTGTGTGTGAAGGCGTAAAGCTTTCTGGGACACCTGTGGAAAGAAAATCACCCTGCGACACGCACGCCGTCCCGGCGTCCCGCGCCGGCGCGCTCGCAACACGTGACCTCGGCAGCCCCAGACAAAGACAAACAGAGCGGAGGACAAAGAGCAGTTTACACCGAGGTAACCTCCGATCGCTGCCGGAGTTGCTGTGGTTACGCAGACATCTGCAGCTGTGAAGTCTGCCATTAAGCTGAGTGGAATCAAACAAGTAGACAGGATAGAGCCTTATATAATGGACTGGGTGAGAACGCAGCTCGTACAGCGCTGAAACCACCAGCAAAGTACTCAGCTACTTTACGTTCCGACGCATAAGAACGTCCATGATATGCTGATGATGTGATATATTACATTACAATATATACAGAAGTTTTGCTGCAGATTCTAAGGGATTGCAATCTATAAAATGTTATATTTAATAGAAATTTCACTAAAAAAGAAGAAATCAGGCTTTGATTCCTTCATTTTTTTATTCTGGTGTATGAAACACTCTCATTTCTATGATTTCAGTGCACACTTACGATGTGAGGCTGTTAAACAGAGGAGTTTGGGCGCTTCTACCCAAAGTGAATCAAAACTTTCCTATTTGAGGTCGGGAAAACATCCGTGTAAGAATCTGAGACAGCACTCTACTTCATTATTTAGCGTGTTCTCAGGCTGGATGCTGCGTATTTGGGTGAGCTCTGGGATTGCATAACCAGTCCCTGTCTGTCCTGTTTTCCTCACAATGACCGAGTTGGTTTAGCGAGATGTAACCCCAACAAGACAGACATTTGTCCCTCACACTCTGTCTTACGTAACCGGGCTGGGAGAGAAAACAGGCGGCGTCCTTGCGTGAGCGAGCTGAACTCGGCTCCGGAAGGTGCGTTCAATGACGCTCAAGGTTACGGTGAGAGACTGTGGGACAGCCGCACGTCCCTCGGTGGAGGACGGACAGGATGCAGACACGTGGGAAAGCGGGAGGTTTCCACGGGAGGACCGGACACAGACGCTGCTGTCGGGCGGAGCATCGCGCGCTCAGACAGGATGTCAGGATTCCTGCCTCCTCCGGTTCAAACGCCGTATCACCGCCCGGCGAATTCCACCGTGATTCAATTTCCCCCCCCTCTGGAAACGAGGTGGGGCTTCTCGCCACTTCTCTTTCCCTGGCAGAGGATCCTGGGCCTGGCCGGGGGTACAATAGGGGTCTTTGTCGAGGAGGAAGTAGAAACCTTTCGTCTGAGGAATGCCAGACATGCGGCTCCAATTCGCTGAGCCCAGAAATGTGATCCCATGCAACAATGGTTGCCGACGGAAGAATAAAGGGGGGGGCACAGTGTGTGTACGGCGGAGGGGCTTACAAAGTGCATGAAAAAGCCCCACAGCTAAGCTGTACGAATGAAGCAGCACATGCGACATGCTCCAGAAACTAACCAGGGAAGTGACTGTGCGAGTTTCTCC
>JAUESE010000063.1:78820-95549 GCA_032274725.1 Malacoctenus triangulatus
TCGCTGACCTTGTCCACTGTGGCAGAAGGCTGTAGGGAGCTGTGGGTGGTGGTGGTGGTGGTGCCCCATAACAGGGATGTGGGAGATGCCTGATGGGAGGCCCTTGACGCTGGGCGGCTGGCCTGGCGAGGGAGTGAGCGCCGGGGACGAGGGCAGGCTGCTCTACACACAAGCCGCCGAGGGTGCGGACAGAAAGAGGGACAAACGGGGGGAGGGAACACAAACACTTTCATTCAAAAAACAACGACAAAACAACAACTCTTTCTTCTCTCAGAGCCATCGTTTCGAGCAGCTGCTTTAATGTTCCATTAGTCCCTCTAATGTAGCATCACGGCCTGATGCTGAGGACTATTTTCTCCTCGTTTTCAGGTTTTCGGCAGCGCTGACTTCATTTGCAGAGCCTATTTACTCCGACATTTAACCTGCCTGCAGACGGCAGGAGTTTGGCTCAAGGCGACAATTCTCGCGTCACCGTCAGACAACCCGACTAAATTGGCTTTCAGATTGCTTTCCTGTGACCGCCTCAACTTTTTCCCCCACACACACACACGTGCCATCGAAAAACATCGACAAAAAAACAAACTCACAATTTCAAATTACCGGAAAGCTGTCAAGTCCAAAAGTGTTTTGGAGCGCCGAGCTAATTAAATGTTTTTGAAGGGTGAGAAAAAAAAACCGACGGCGCCGTCGTGCGAGTGGGCGTTTGTACCTGGGTGATGTCTGAAGGCGGCGGCAGCTCGGCGGGCCGGCGTCCGCGCTGGTGCTCGGGCGCCGCGTGCTTGTGCCCGGGCTGCTTCCTCTGGCACGGCGAGGGCGCGCGGGGCTGCTGGCAGGGGGCCGCCGTCATCTGCAGCATCACCATGCCGCCGCCGGGGGCCGGGGGTAATAACCCTGCAAATTACGAGACGCTGGATGTTTAGGGCGAGGGTGGGAGGGGGGAGGGGGGGTCGAAATCAAAAGTTTACAGCTCTTTTCTCCACCTCATCAGTGCTGCTCGCACTGCGGTGAGTGAGGTGATTATGAGGGCACATATAGCAGCTATAACCGAGTCCATTTCCCTTTCTGGCTCAATCCTCCCGAACCAGCCAATTATCTAATTAGTCAGAAATCAATCAAGACTCTCCTGCAGAAGAGCCCCAAAAACACACACCGCATTTCCACCCAATTAATTTCTGTTGACACGGCGCTCGCGTGAGGTGGGTATCGCCCCTGCAAACTTTGCACAGCGCTGTTGATTTATGAAATAACGCCTCGTAACAGTAAGCAAGGACGGCCGCGCGCTTTAATCTGCAGATTATTCTCCGGCCGCAGCCCCGGCCAATTAAAAGTGTTTACTGGTCACGCTGTAGGTAAGGCCGTCGCGAGACCTTCATCCGACCTCATTAGCGACGGGGGCTGGAAATGATGGCTCTCCCTTCGCCGTGCCTCCCCCCTCCCCCCCCCGTAATAATCACACATGAATAATAAAGGTCGTCGGAGAGGAGAGCGCCGCGGCCGGGGCCTCTGGACGCCGGCGCGGCCAAAAAAGAACGGACGGAAAATCTCCGCCAAAACATCGTTATGGAGATTTTCCGCACAAGAACGCCACTTAGATGGGAGATGTTTTAATGCCAAGTTCCATTTATCTGCCTCCAATTTACTTAATTGGGTAATTACCACGAGACTGATAAATCCGCCAGGCATCAGATGATGTTTGTTGATTGCAGATTTATCAGTATCAGTGAACACATCAGTCAACATGACTCATGGCATGTTAATTGAGTTTCCGCAGGTGTCGGAGAGGAATCCGAGACTTCGGAGAGAGAGAGAGAGACGTCGGGAGTTTTCAGTCGCTAATTGCAGGACACGCAAAGTTGAGTGCGACACTCAGGCAGATGCACGGCGTTCATCCGAAAGACTCTACTTCAAGGAGAGAGCTCCAGTGTTAAGCTGAGGTCTTTAAAGAGGTTGTACTCTGAATGCTGAGGGTTTTTTTTTTTTTGCCGAGCTCTCAGCTGAGTTCTGCTCCTGAGAGAAAACCATCGTTTAAGGGAGCCACAACGCGATATCCACAGTTACAGCAAGTTGGGGGCATTTCTGACAAAATTTATGCCAGGACAGCATTTGAACGAGTCCGTCGAACCACCGTTTAATCTCTGCCCGGTTTTTGCGAGAGGAGACGCGCGTGCAGAATCGCTTTCACTTAAGCAAAACTCCAGAGATCCACATTCGCAGCACCTCGCTCCTCCTTTCATTTCGAGAATCCGGAGAGTAAATCTAATCATGCGGCTGATGCACGTGCGGCTGCAAAGTAAACTCAGGGAAGATTATTTCATTATGAAGTGTGGGTCGCGGCTGCGGAGGGATTTGCTCCGCGGTTATTGACACTGAGAAATGGGGGAAAATAAAGACTGTCAGAGCGCTGGCAGTGATGGGGAATCTCCAGGGCAGCTAATGTCAGAAGGAGAGAATATTCTGGCTTTGGCTGCGTGATCTCACTGTAGATCACTGTGTGTGTGTGCGAGTGTGTGTGCAGCCTTCTGATGGGGCTGCCTCCGAGCGGAGCGTACCTGCATACTGCTGGCCTGGGTGCTGCTGGGAGACACAGGGGGATGAGGTCTGAGAGAACTGGAGCTGCTCCATCATCGGGGCAGGCAGAAAACTCACGGTGGAGCTGAGAAAGAAACACACACACGCAAAGCAAAAACCAAAGGTTTCAACAGCAGATCTCTGTGGGGGGGGCAAGAAGTTGCAATTTTTCACTTCTTGGAGGGACTCCGCGGGGTTTTATCGACCGAAACTTCTGCTTAGATTCCTGCAGAAATCAATGAGTTAAAATGGATACACGGTCAGAAGCGCCAGGCGGGAGTCGGAGTTAAAACTTGGAGCTTTCAAACTGAATTTTTGAGGTAAATTTGCTACTTTTCAACTGCATTTCTGCAGGACTACACATGCTGACTTCGACATCATTGAACAACTAAATTTGGGACTGTTCTCGTTGATTTCTGCAGGATTTTGTTGTGATAAATGTCAGACACTGAGAACCAATATTGTATTTTTTCAATGCTCTAAATTACGAGTAATTCTGTCTTGTTTCACAAAGATATTGCTGTATTTTATCATTTTTTTTTGTTCCGTCTTATTACAATCAACCTTATGGCTCTCGAAGTCAATGGATGTGATGTCAAACATAGACGCTTATGTTGGAATGAAGGAAATTCCCACTGCGGTCATTAGTGAGTCATCGCACACACAAAGTGGACACCTGAAGACGGTAGAATCCGACATAATGCTGGCGGTAATATGAAAGAAATGCCCCTAAAGCTGCCGAGCGAACATCTCCCGGAGCTGTGAGATTTCACTGCAGCAGCCTGGGTATTAAATCTGAAATTTAACTCTGAGTCCATCTGGAAAGTAGGCGCTCTGCTCAGTAAGCAACCTGCCTGCGGGGACTCGTTTCCAGCTGGCACGGAGGAGAAAAAAAAAGAAAGAAGAAGAAGCGGCGGGCTGCAGGTGGACAGTCGGGCCTCGCGGGAGAAGAGTGAGCTGTTTGAACGCTGCTGCATAAATCATTTCCACACCGACTGGCCTACAAAAGCAGCCGGCGTCTACAGCTGGGACAATGAGAAAGTGACCCCTCCTCGCGGCGCTGGTGTCTTTGCATTGTTCTGCTGCAGGTGACGACTGTCGGTGTTGGTGACTGCGGCTCGCCGCGCGGCGCCCGCGTCCCAGCGGTGCTCTTCTCGCCACCGACCAGATTGATTGGGTCTGCCGAGGTAGAAACTAATTACATGTTTTTTGCTTTCTGTGAACTAGTTCTATCAATCAGCTATAATGAGAGACACTTCACACCGCCCGCTCCAAAAGCATCGGCGTAATGACATCATTTTTCCACCCAACACGGTGAACAAGGATGACCTTGAGCTCGGAGGCGCTTTAGGGACTCGCTTTAGGGACAACATCAATACCCGCAAAAAACGCGTTTTCTCGGACGAAGACTAAATATTTGTTCTCAAACCACGACTTGATGAGCCTTAATCAGAGTCTATATCGTTTCCTCATTGGAGGGGGGGGGGGCGTACCTCATGGTGGCGTGCTGGCTGGGAGGGATCAAGCTGTAGCAGGGCTGCACGCCAGCGACAGCCACTGCCCCCTGTCCTGGCTGGCAGGACACAAACACTGGTTGTTGGTACGTCTGCTGAGGAACAGAGACCTGCTGCGAGTCGAAAAAAAAACAGAGCCAATTGAAGACATTTGTGCTTTCACCAAACGTCACCGACGACGCCCGTCTTCCAAGAGTACCTGATAGGACTGCACTGGAGGGTACTGGACCATCACGCCTTGCATCTGGTTGCCCATATTGCTTTGTTGGTTGCCAGTGAGGGTGAGGTTGGGTGTTGGCTGCACGCCCACTACGGTCTGGTAGCTGGACGCTGGGTTTGGCATCACGGCTTGGTGCACTGAGGCGAGATGAGAGAAGGCACAGCGCTGTGACCCGATGAAAACACACACCCCCGCCCTTCTCCCCCTCCACCCCCCTGAAAACCCCCGCTGCTCGTGTGTTTGATTTGTTTGTGGCAATCGTGCGGATTGATTTTAAAGGGAAATTTGCTCGTTAGAACGATCCCAACAAAGAAGGGCGGCGAGAACAATGGAGGGGAGTTGAGCTGTTGCAGCTAAGCAGCTTTGGAATAAATGAGAACGTCGATATATTTGATTTCGCCCGCGGTGGCCTGGACCCGCAACCCAAGTGGTCGAGCCACTCCTCTGCTTCACTGAGACGTCTCACTTCCAACACGACTCATTAAAAAGGAGGAGGAGGAGGAGGAGGAGGAGGAGGAGGAGGAGGAGGAGGAGGGGGGAGGCAATCCATCCAAAGTCACGAGATTCCTCCGTTTCTGGATCGGCTTGAAATGCCGACGGCCGGCCGCTAACTGGAGCCGGTGGGGTGAATCACACACGGAAATGTCAAGGTGACTGAAAGAGACATTTAAAAAAAATACTGTCCCTCATGACACACACACACATGCACACACAGAGTAATACGAGTGACAAAAGGAGAGGACGTCCTTTTGTGAAGGTGTCTTTACAGTCTGCCGCCCGGGGAGGAACAGTACAACCAGACAATGAGAGCGCTCGGCGAGGATCCAAGCGATGGGGGGGGACTATTTTTATCCGCCCTCGCCTCCCACCTCCACTTCCAAACGAAGCATGAAATGACCACGCTCCCGAACGCATCCCCCCATTTTCTTCCATTCTGGCTGATGAGGGCAGATTTGGACTTCTTTGCCTGTGAGGCAGCGAGGACGCCGTACGAGTGGAGCGGCGAGCCTAAACGTGCTGAACGCGGAGGTGGGCGGGGGTGGGGGGGGGAGGAGAGTGAGTGAGTGAGGGGCTGAAAAAGAGACCGGTTCACTGTGAGATTCATAGAGGCCTCTCAGACAGCGTCCCGGCCCCGCATCCCGCCTCCCGGAGCTCCGTGGACTTCCTTCTCGTGTGAGATCGTCCGAGATCGACTGGAGTCAAAAGAAACAGTTGCGACGGTGTAATCTACCTCAAAATACATACATTACATCTCTCCTGTGTCTCCTTGTATTTGACTTTTCTTCTCACGCAATGAGAGTTTTGTTGCAAGTATTTCTAAGCGTTGACGGTGAATGTTTGGGGTGCTACTCTTTAATAACGACGCTGTTGCCTGGGAAGGAGGAAGACACATCCTTCAATCCCTCCGCATGTGTTACAATACGCTCCGGCACAATGAATGACCATGACTGAAGCGGAGGCCCCGTGGTGGCGGTGGCGGTCTGACGCAAGCGAGCTGAAACACAGACAGGTTGGGCCCATCTGAGACTTTCCATTGATGACTTATTTATTATGTGTGCAGCCCACGCCACAGTGTCTTCACCTTTAGATGGTCGGATGTGTGTTTTTTCTTTAATTAATGCAGAAACAGAGGGGGGAAACGGAGCGCCGGAGTCAGGTTTTTTCCCCCCACGTTTTCCTGAGAAATAATTGCTGTCCTTTGCCTTTGTAGGTCAGCTTCATTTGTCCGCTGTCTATTCCCCCGGTTCCCCAGCAGGGAGGCCACATTTGCAGCTCTACAGATGACAGAATAGTGCCGCAGCCACTTACAGAGAGGCGTGTGTGTGTGTCTGTGCGCGCGATGGTACGAGCGACAACTGTGCCGACGTTACGTTCAGTTAAGCAACAGCGCGGTGTATGCACGCTGTGAGAGCGAGAACGAGCAGAAGCTAACAATCTCGGCTCCCGCCGAGCGAAGGGGAAGAAAGGAACGGAATAATCTGGCGGATGACTCCAGGGGAGACATCTGAACTGGCGAAGAAACAAACAAACAGCGAGGGAAGGAAAAGGAGGAATATTTGTCCTTCGCCGCAGCCGTCGGACTGCGGGCTGGCACGGCTCCCTTGTGAAGAAACAAACAAGGACGGCGGCAACGACCGAATGCTGTCCGCCAGCTCAAAGAGGGAAGTTAACAAAGTCTATTGAGGATGACTGCTGATGAAACAGCAAGGCCGCGCTTCGCCCGTGGCGAGAGAAAAGCCGGAGAAATCCAAGGAAAACCGAGGATCTTTTCCATTAAAACGCGCTTTGATTTCTCTTTGGACTCAGCTTTATTCAAATCATTTGAAAGTAGAAGACAAACAGAAGGAATCTACCGCTGTTTGTTGTCGAGGGACAGAGGAAAGCCAGCTGAATTCGAGACCTCGGGGTGCAAAACCTGTGCGGAAAAGACGAGTTGTACCTTGTTGCTGGGGCAGGTTTTGGCTCTGAGGGCAGTTATAGGGCAGCGCGTTGACAGGGGGCCGGTAGTGCTGCTGCTGCTGCTGCTGCTGCTGTTGGGTGGAGGGATGTGGGTGGTGAGCTGACGAGCAGTAACATGTAGACATCTGCAGACAACACATCCAAGGACTCATTTGAATGCGCTTCACAGCGAGGTGAAGAAATGAGGGATTAGTCATCCGGCCGGTTGTTTTTCTCAAGGTGACAAAACGGCCACGTTTCTCTACCTGCTGGACGGGCTGCTGGATGTAGGCGTGCTGCTGCAGGAGCGGCTGGTTCAGCGCCAGCCCGGGGAAAGCTGGGTGGGCGCCGGCCGTGGAGCTGGGGTAGGTCTGGCCGGGGCCCGGGGTGGGGAGCGGGAGAGGCTGGCCCTGCAGGACCCCCGGGTGTCCCCCGGAGGGCCCTGCCACCACGTAGCTGGCCACCTGCTGCGAGGGGGCCCCCTGCAGGACCACAGGCGACGTTTGGTGGTGGTGGTGGTACACGGAGGGGTAGTGGCGGCCGTCTGGGGCTCCGCTGTCGTTGGGCGGCTGCTGCGCCAGAGTCATGTGACTGAACTGGGCATTAAAGGCATCAGGCTGCAAAAACATGCGAGTATTATTACCATATTAAAATTAACACAGCAACTCTTCCAAGTAATTAGGAATTTACAAACATAAATCAACATATTCAAGCCATCTTTTTAGTTTATTCATGAAGATTTCAGCTCAAAAATATAAATAAGCTGTTTACGAAGCATCAAGTTAATCACTAAATCTAACGTGTTGCATCGGCTTGCACTGGAAAAGTGTCGATATCCAATCTGACCCACGTCTGGCGAGGCCGCCGTGGCCTGAAAGCCAACGTTTCATGTGCGGGTCACTTCTGACATGTTTGTTGGAAAAGTACTGTTTTTACACTCATGGATTATTCAGCGCCAACATCTGGTGATGAATTAAATATTAATGAAACTTTCCGCGGGCGTAATTAGTCGCAGAGGCACGTCTTTCACTAAAACCAGGTCAGAAATGAGGTTAAGTGGATGCATGATCTACATATGTGGGTAATGGCTCCTGCTGGATTTCGATACACCTTTTTGGAAGTGTTAACGGGGCGAGTAATGGGGTCTGTTTGAAATGAGAGAGTACTGATGCCCCTGACAAACAGCCTTCCTGTAATCTACAGTACGGACAAAAAGCTTTGAACATGCTGCGACTCAAACGAGTTCAAGCTTTAAATGCAGCAGACTCGCAAAGCAGAGCTTCACGGTGGATTTTTGAGGGGACTTTCTTGACATTTGTGCAGACGTTTATCAAATTAAAACACTTCTGATGAGCCGGGATGGAGAGAGAGGGATGAAGAGAGGGTTAATAAAATGGATAGAAAGGAGATCTGTACCACAGTGTACTGTTGGTTAGGACAGACGGGCAGGAACTGAGAAGGAGGAATAGGAGGAGGAGGAAGAGGACAAGAGACCGTTGGGTGTTGGACAGGCTCAGAGGGCAGCTGGAGAGGAGGACAGATTGGCTGAGGGACGAGAAGAAGAAGGGGGAGACGGACAGAGGGACAAAGGAGATGAGTCTGGATGAAGGACGCCGGTAGAACGATGGGAACTCCAACAAATCTTCCTTTAAATATCAGTAATAGACCGTGATTGGTCGGTTATAAAAAAAAGGGGGCGGGGTTGAAGTAGCTTGGTGAAGCTCCCATCTTCCTACCATCACTTCCCATTTCAACAGTATAAATTTGTGAGATCAAGAGAGAAAATAAGGACAAACATTCGAGTTAAATGTGAATAAATCGCCCACTGACCTGGGAGTGAATGTGATTGGCCGGCTGTTGCTGGGACGCAGCGGGAATCGGCTGCTGCTGCTGCTGCGGCGTTTTCCCCTGCTGTGGGATCCTGCCAGCAGCGGGGGCGACGCCGGCCGGGTTATAAACTACGGCGCTGCCGTCGGGGTGCATGAAAGGCTTGCCTGTCAAAATCAGACGGGAGCAGATGGAAAAAAAAACCCAACAAAAAAACCACAGCGATGTGAATGTTTGGCTCGCAATGATTCAGCCACGCAGGAGAAGGAAAACAACTTGAAAGACGCTGGAGGGCGACAGCGAAGGACGCGGCCCGATGTGGTCCGAGCGAGGCGACAGGAAGCAACAACCTTGGCAGTTTTTGAAGATCAGTTTGCTGCCTGAAAGTGTGCGGAGCCCATGATGCATATTTACAGCTTTCTCCCATCTGTTCACTGTGTTTTGATCAGCAGGCGCTCGTCTGACTACTAATTTGACAGACAAACCGAACGCGGGCCCACGCCAACCTGTAATTCTGTCCCAAGGTCGTGAATATTCATCTGGAGAGCCGAAAATTACAAGACGGGGAATTTATTTTGGGACGATTCGCTTTGATTTAATGCCACCTCGGAAAGAGAACCCCCCCGGCCGCCTGTGTCTTCACATGCTCTCCCCCGCACGTGTTGGTGCAGAATCACCCACCTGTGTGGGGGTTGACCAGAACGCTGCCAGGTGGTATCCCTGAGGCTTCCAGTGGCAACAAGTAATAGCTTGTTGTGTCTGTAGATGGCTGCGAGGGGGCGCTCTTGGTCATCTCAGGGTGTGCGGGGCCTCTGCAGTCGGCGGCGGGGTGGATTAAAGGTGCGCTGGGGAGGTTGGGTCTGGAGGAGACCGGGAGGGGCAGCTGGGGCCGGGACAGCGAGCTGGACGAGGATCCCACGCTGCTGCACGACTCGGAACCTGAGGCCAGCCGGAACAGACACAGCATCAGCTCACCGGCTCGCCCGACCTCCCCCCCCCAAAACACTCAGACCTCAAAGAGGGCGCATTAGCATGTGGCCTTCACGGCAACGTCACTTCTACACGTGGGAAGAAAGAGCTGATGGTGATAATGAAGCGGGGATGTATATTCACCCACCGCCGCACTCCTTTGTATTAACGCGGCGCCTTCGTGTGGCAGCGTTGCATTTTCCTCTCTGGAGGCCAACTGTTGATGGAGAAATTGGTACCTCCGCGCAGTCTGTGACGGATTTCTCCCCGTATAATTAACAAATGTCGTGCAAAATGGCGCGGGCACAATGAAACCGCAGTCTGGTGTTTGGGATGTTCGCCAGCTGACTTTAATGCCGCTCCTGTTAGAGGAATTGTTGGAGCGGAGAGGGATCAGCACTTTAGGCTAAATCTATTAAAACACTGAAATATGCTCTGAAAACTACTAATTCAAACATCAACCTGACTCATTAAGTATTGTCATTACTGCAGGAGCCCTGAAGTCTCAGCACAGCTGCAAAACAGCACAGACAGAGATTAAAATGAGCAAATCAGATCTGGGATCAGTAAAGAAAGGATAGAGTTGAGCGATTCGGCTTTTGTTCGACTTTCTGCTTGCAGGTAGAGTTTATTTGGAGCTCAGTTGAGAGCTATACTTGACTGATGCTCCACAAAGAGCCCATCAGGGCGACTCGTCGCCTCGCAAACACCTTTAAACTCGGCTCAGGCAGAACCCCGCCACCGCTCCCTCCCTCCCTCCCCTCCCCTTCCCTCCCCCGCAAAATAAGTGAGCGCATGAAAAACGGGATAAGAAAGACCCTCGGAGAAAGTGGCGGGGAACAAAATGAAGAGAAGAGGCCCGCCGAGGATTTTCCACCCCGAGAAAAAGGAGCATCTCATCGCAGCCAATCGGGCTCCAGATGTATCATCCTGTGGAGTAAGCACTTGCAGTTGGGGGAGCAGCCCTAACTTCATCTGGGTGACGTGCGTGGCACTTCCCGGCTCTTATGCTTATGCATTATGCAGCAACTCCTCGCTGTTCGGTTTTACACTGCTTGCTGCTACAACACTTTTTAAGAGCCTCCTCCATCACCCAGTCGCGGCGCCGTAATTAGTTTTGACAGGGGGGGCCGGCGATGAGGTGGCCTGCCGACTTTTATCGACTGTGGCGTGACAACAAACGTTTGTTCTGGTCGGACCCCGGCTGCCCCCCTCAAACGCTGGATCTTTTTGGTAATTACCGAGCGGAGCCTTCACGCGTACCTGTCTTGGAGAGCCGGCCCGTGCTCTTGCTGCTGGCCGTGCTGTCGCCCCGGACGAGGCCCGGCGAGATCCCACTGAAGCTGCTGGCCTTGGTGATGGCGGGCCGCGGCGCCAGCCGGTTGGAGCTGTCCGAGCTGTCCGTGCTGCTCCACGGCCGCGGCTCGCCGTGCCGCGGCAGCGTGTCCGTCTCCGAGCTGCTCTGCCGACTGGCACCGGATTGGCCGGCCCGTAACCTGGAGACAAGAAAAACAAAGCTGCGTCTATTTGCAGGAAAACACCGTGTTTTTTTTTCCCTCTCCTCGTATCTTTTGATAGCTGATTAATAGGAAAATATCTGCACACTTGAGGTTCATGCAGTAATTGGCCAGATTGCTTGTGAATAGACTGATTTAAAAGAAGCTTTCCCGAGCAGCAAGAAAAACAAATCCTCAGATCAGCACTCCTGTTTTCCCGAGCGAGCCGATTAAGACAGACGGCGATTCAAAGATGCGCCCCCCCCCCCTCCTCCTCTGAGAGACGGCGCTGAACGATGTGCGACGGGGGTGAACCCACCTGAACATTTGCCGCCTCTGTTGGGTGCTCATGCGAGCGTCTTCATCCTGAGCGCTGAAGGAAGAGGAGGGGAGGCGTTAAAAGGACAGGCGCTGACATAAAGAGATATCTTTTAAAAAACGAGGCAGAGCAGACTCTAATTGCCGCCCTGACGGAGGGAGACTGTAAAAGTGATTGAATGTCATTTAAAAGTAGGAAGCGGCTTTAGTTGTACTTTAAAAAGGATGAGATCAGCTCTGCCTCGGCCAATTAGCTGACAATTCATCGTCGCCGTTAAGATGCGGCACAAATTTTTACTCAGTGAAAGGTGAGGTAGTGACGGTGGCCGTGCGAGCGGCTCGTTTCTACTACTTCTTACCTTCTGTCGAGTATGAAGTGATCTCCCTGCGGGCGCGAAGGAAAATTACAGTGAATTACAGAGAAACCTGACGACTCCTCTCTATGCATTTGAGATCAGTCAAGGACGTGAAAAATCCCCCTGATCTCCTCATAAACTTTAAATTATTCATCAATTTGTCAATAAACATGGGGATAAATCTGACGTTGCGTCAGGTGATGGGCCCTCTGCGGGCACACTCGCAGGTTTGAGCCATAAATTTGCCTCCCCCACGTCCAAATCGGTGCATCCCGCGTCCATAAATTTCATAAATCCAGCGGCAGTAATTGGTAGGAAGAAATCCACTGAATTTGCACATGAATAGAAAATGACACAAAGATTTGTGCAACATGGCCCCCCACCCGCCCACACTCCACCTCCTCCTCCTCCCCCCCTCCCCCCCCCTCGCCCACCCCCTCTCCGCTCTCCGCCTACACAAGCAGCTCTCACATCATGTGCAAATATCCTTTCTCTGGCTCGCTGGTACTCCTCCTCCCTCTCCTCCATCGATTTGCTCCTCTTGTCAGCTTTCAAACGCATTCGAATCTGGCAAGGACACGCGCGCGCACACACAGACACACACAAACACACACAAACACACACGCTTCTTTAGCAGCTATGTCAGGGACGCCAGATTGTCCCACTCTTACCAACATGTCAGAAATGAAAGCGACAGCTTGGTGAAAGGGAAAAAAAAAAAAACACCTACCGTGCTGTCTTCGTGATCAAAGCTGGAGTTGTCTCGTTTGAGAATGTAGCGTTTCTGAAAATCGTCCGCCCTGTCATCTTTGATGTGCTCGGAGAATTTCTGATCGGGTCTGTAGGGGGGGGGGGGGGGGGGGGGGGGGGGGGGGGGGGTGGTGGGGGTACGGGTATAGACAGCGGGGGGAAGGAAAAATTCACACGTGTTTTAGAGGCGGCTTAATTTCAGGCAGATGCTGACAGGCGACATATGTTAACCAGAGCGCGGCGCGGCAAACCGACTTATCTGTCGATTGATTCGCGACGGCTTACAGTTGTGATAAATTCTCCACCAATTACCGAACACAGGCGCCGCGTTTCCAAGAATTCGCGGGCGAAACTTTGCTCGCGAGCGCCCGAACGCGTCAAACGCACTCACATTCGGGTGTTGGTGGTTTTGTTGATCACCACGGACTTCCCACTGGGGTCCACGTTGTGGTCCATGCCGAAGTAGGCGGCCACGCGGTGAAGCAGCATGCGATGGTATGACGTCATGGGCGGGAACTTTCTCTTTTGGCTTCTACGAGAAGGACGCAGAGAGAAAATTAAGTCCAGATTTAAAGTCCCTGCAAGAAATTTCAAATTAAAAGCACGGTTTTTTGAGGGAGAGCTTCAAACTTGGCAGCACAAACAGGTGAGGAATCGCTGCTCATTTACGTCCCTGCAGAGCTGCTGTTATCTCACGGACAAATTTGTGGGAATAAATCAACGTGATGAAGGCGTTTGCAGGTTTGCGTTTCCAAGGAAACGCCAGCAGCTGGGCGCTCTAATTAAACTCTCCATCTCTGGATGTGAATGCGTTGCTCTCAGTCAAAACTCCAGTGTTTTTGTTGGGGACATCAAACTGCAGCTTACTCGTTATTGCTGATGAAATCCAAGATGTCCTGTTCCAGCTTCAGCAGCATGATTCGATCCCTGGAAAACAAAGACATAAACACATCGTTTGACTCCAAAGTGGTCATAAAAACATGGTGGACAACAAGCAATCTCCTGGGACTGTATTTTCCCTGAACGCCTCACACACAGCTGTGTTTGTTTTTTGTCGTTGTTGCAAAAAAACACTCACCTGGGGTTTCCCTTCAGTGTGTTGACCAGGAACTCATGGAGGTCGATCCCAGTTGAGTCCGTGTAATCTTGACTTGAATCTAAAGAGACGCAAACTCACCAATCAGACGGTTCATCTCCAGCAACCACACTAAAAACCTCAATCTGCGCTGCCGCCGCTCACCTGCACCGAATGTTCCCCGATACAATTTTTCTTTAAATGAATAACCGGGAAGTTGAAACGTTCCGCGCCGTTAACTCTCCAAATTAATGACAGTTAATGAAACACCCGTGGTGAATATTGATATGCAAATTAATCTGCTTGTCATTCAGCTGTTGGTGAGGGAGGGGGGGTGGAAGAAAAATGGGAAAAAGTCAGACTTGCGCGTCTGAAAAGAGGAACTTCACCCAGGGTGACATTGTTCCAGGCCGCGCCGTTTGATGGGTTATTAGCGCGGGCCGCTCTGAATAGAAAATCTGGCGCCTTGTAGCGCGCGTCCGCGAGCGATGCCAGCTGAACCATTACGGGAATGAAGAAGTTGACGCTCCCATGCACCAACAAAAGGATCGGACCCATCAGTGGGAGTCAAGGGAGAGGAGGAGGAGGAGGGGAAGGAGGGGGAGGAGAGGAGGGGGGGACGCGGATCTTGTTCCCCCTCGGTGGGCGTCTGGTTTCTATAATTGGAGGCTGCCTCATCAGTAGTGTTGCTCCACAGAGGGAAGCAAGACACCTTTCTCCGCCTGTGGGAATCCGGATAATTGCTTCACACCTTGAGCTTGTCGCAATTAACTGAATCGCGCCAATTATCGGCCCATAATGAGATATCATTTAAAACGGGGAGAAAAGAGCTTTTGGACAAAACCGGAGGACACTGAGAAAATGTTTGGGACTGGCTGCTCCTCGTGACATGGGAAAAGGACATCATTATTAGAAGGCTGTAATTTAGCTGAGTGACACAGATTGTGTGATAAGTATCATCTGGCTCTGTTAGAGCACTGACACGCTGCCATGACAGTGATATGCACCGCACACGTGTGGACGGGCGCCCCGGCTTGTTTGCCACGACGACACGGTTCAGTTTGGTACTGGACGGGGAAAAAAAAACGAAGAAATTCGATAATTTTCAGTGTATGTGATGTTTTTGAAGGTCTGCGATGTTGTAGGAAAGAAAATTTTTCCAGCAAGGAATCAATAATCATGGAAATGTTTGCTTTTGACAAAATTCAGGCAATTTATGTTGAATTTTTTTTGTAATTTTTTCACTGTGGTGAAGAGAAATATATTCCAAAGGTCCTAGAAAAGCAGCGTTGTTTGACGATTTATTATGGGTGTAACCCACACACATGTTTCTCGTGTGCTCATCCCACAAATGCATGCTCCTTACAACAACTTAAGAAGAAATTAAACAAATTTTTAGTGTTGCCTTTGATTGGGTTTAAAATGCAAACAGGAATAAAATTAGCGTTCCACTTTCTGGTGTGATTTCTCACCTCTCGACAGCATTTTTCTCGGCGTCTTCTCGGGTTTCTCCGCCTTGTCGCAGCCGCCCTCTTTCTCGGCTTGTTCCTGCGTGGCTCGTTCTTCCTTTTCGAATGGCTGAAGGAGAAATCCATCCTGTCGGAAGGGTGGGGGGAGAGGGGCGTGAAAAACAGCATGCGTCCGGGACCAAAGGACATTGAAATCCTTATAAAGCCACAACGTGCACGAGCCAGTGGAGAAAAAAAATCACTTCAGATTGAACATCCCAACATGTCAAGTGCGACAAGTCACCTCGGCCTCTCCTGAGGTACAACTGCGAGAGCTCATTTAAAAAAAAGAAGCATTAAATATGTGATGTTTAATTCTCTATAATGTAGCCCGGGGTTGTGGGTTAATTGGAGAACAGCACAGGCAAGAGAGGCCGTGGCGAGACACTTAATAAACTCTCCTGATTTATCATGGAAACCTGTTTCCTCACCAGCGATAAAGCGCCCGCGTCCATGACTTCCAAATCACTCCTGCAATTAATCTGCCAGATTAGCTTGTTGTCATTAAGCTACCTGAATAAAACATGAACTCCGGGCTGAAATTAAACGACGCAGCACATTTCATTCGTTAAAAAAAAAAAAAATCCACGAGATAGAGGGGTTAGCTGTAATCCCCCTCCGACTGGGGGAAGAGGGAAAAAAAAACCTCCTTCAATTCGTCTGAGTTGCAATCTGACTGAGGCTTTTTTTTTGCGAGTGAGAAATCTATTAAAAATGGCCTTGGTTTACCCCTGGCGTGCTCTTCTTCCACACACACACACACACACACACACACATACACACACACCAACGAACACACACACACACATTCACGCAAACTCGACTCAGAGCGGTATCTGATTTGCTTTTCAGGCAATTCTACAAAGGCTGAAAAGGAAAAGCTTGAATAGTTGGAGAGGAAGGAGGAGGAGGAGGAGGAGGGGGGGTTAGGGTGGGGGAGGGGGGGGCTGCCGCTTCACCGTAAGTGGATTAAACGCAACTCTGGAAAGCTAACATCAGACGGTCCACGAGAGAGGGAGCGATGAATGAATGGGCGACAGGGGAAGGGGGGAGGTGAGGGGGGAGGGGGGGGTGACCCAGTGGCGGGAGAGAGGCTCATAACTGGGGGGGGCGGAAAGGTGACGAGTCGGAGCTTCGTAACAGCTGCGGAACAAGATAATGAGATGCTCCTTGGTTTTTTTCAGGCACTTGGAATATATGTGAAAATGTAATATGCTAATGAGAAACGTGACTGACTAATTGCTCGAGTGAGACTGGGAGAAAGCGAAAATGAGTCGGGGATGGTGTGTAGCAGAAGTGACAGCAAGTTCACATGTGTGTGTGAATATATATATGTGTATGCGTGAGGATTTTTTTCTCTCTTTCTGGCAGGGAGCGCTGATGTTTGCTACTTAATGCCACCCTCGGCATCACGTGGAAGCCGCCCGGTTGATGTGCAGCTGTTGCGAGCTGCCTCATTTGTTTCCTGACATCCATTTACCTCGAGATAAAGGGAAAAACAGCGTGAAAATGATGGTCTTGTGAATATGTAATGAACATGCTGTCAGTCTGAAACAAAACAACGAGAAAAAAAAAAGAAAGAAACCGCGCGACGAGCATTCAGAGCCCCCCTCTCTCACCGTCGGCCCCTTGAATTGGAGCTGACACAAGGAACCGGCGACGGGTTGTTTTTTAGGAGGAAGTGGCAGC
>JAUESE010000063.1:123085-134072 GCA_032274725.1 Malacoctenus triangulatus
CCTCACATGCCCACTCACCCACCCCAAAGCCGATACTGCACAGTCTCATTTCCTCCCCTGTTGGTTCTCGGAGTCAGACGCACTTTCTTCACTTTAGAAGAAAAAAAAAAGGGGGGGGGGTTGCTTTCTTCTTTTTGGATCATTGGGGAAGGGGGGAGGGGTTGGTGTGATAGATTCGCACATCTATGTCACTCTGATGAGCATCATGGCCCCTGCCTCGCCTCGCCTTGCCCGCCTGCCAGTCCGCCTGGCGACGGCGCTGCCAAACGCCTTTGGGGTATTTTTGTTGCTTTACCCGCCAAGCATCTGCTCCCAATTACCCAGAGAGGACAGCTCTGATGCTGGACTTTAAAGCGAGCTAACGGGCCGCTTCAGACAGCCGAGAAGTTTGTGCACTAATTAAACTCAGCGGAAGGAAGCCGGCGAAGCCAAGCCGTCAGTAATGAGGACCCCCCAGATCAGAACGGGGTCGGCAGGCCTGGCAGAGAGATTCATTATCGGGCGCATCGGCTAATTATCAGCAAGGCAAAGCAGAGGTTCTCCCACCAGAGCAGGTGTGATGGCTGCGAGAGGTTGTCAGGTTGCGGGGGGTGTGTGGAGATTACAGGGGCTGGGATTCACACCACGAAAAAAAAAAAGGGGGGGGCCTGTCTCCAAAACTGTCCAGTAAGGGCTCTGTCTGAGTCCAATCAGCCCTCGCCGTTCCTCCCTCGCTGCTGTGCTGCTATTCTGGGCTTCCTTTCGGCCCCGGGGGCTCTGCGATGAGCCCCGGTGCTCGATGACACGGCTCGCGCGGCACTTCCATAACCACGCAGCCATCACGGACGCCATCGCCGCGCCAGCGCTGAGAGATACCTGCGGGGTACAGTTAACTCGCTGCCTCCGACGCCGCTCGCCCCCCCCCCCCTTCGCCCCGATTGTTAGCGTGGCGCTGTCAGTCAGGGAGGAGGGCTTCCGCTGAGGCCGGCGAATTTGGACTGTGATGTTTTAAACACTCGACTCGATAAATAACACGAGACAAACAGGTTTTTCGGAATAATAACTCTTACGTAAGGCTGGAAAAAACTTCCGAATGACACAGTTGAGAAACTTTACTGCATTAATTCTGGACTCTGGCTGTCACCTTGACAGGTAACCAGCTTCGAAACTTCTTAAGAGGTTTTTTGCAAGACTTGAAATCTCCTGAAAAGGTTCTGAATGGACCAGGTGAGAGAGTGAGCGTGGCCTGAGGAAACCTTTGGACAGATTTGGACCAGCTCCGACACACACAACTATTATTTGCCGAGCTCCACCAACGTTATTTCCCACCGTGGGCGAAGGAACGACACCCTCGGCGTCACAAGTTGGCAAAGTTTCACTTTTTTTTGGACTGTCGCTTTTATGCCAAAGACTTTTTTGTAAGACGGTTTGAAGGACCTGAAATATTCTGAAAATATTCTCAATGAGGAGAAAAGTAAGTGTGGCCCCGAGGAAGTCTTTGACTTCTCTGACATAACTCCTCACGAAAATCCTCTCAAATTAAAAGTTACCTCAACAACGACGACAACAAACCCACTCTGGCGAATTTGACTTCAAAACTTGATGTTCAGACTCAAAACTATCAATTCTGACTCGCTAAATCGCCTCGTGACTTTCACAGATGAGCGAGAAGCTGACAAAAGTCCATTCAAATGATCTGAATTTAGAGGAGATTGTTGGACTTTTCCAGTCCAGAAAACGCTTAATCCTCTTTGAGGATGGCCTGCAGGTAGGCGGGACGCGCCACCGCGTGTCCACAATCCCCCTCGCATCGGGAAAAAGACGCGACACCTCCCGGCGTCAGACGCTCGCACTTCTATTAGGTGCTGCTTGGATTCGGCGTTGCCAATTCCCCCCCCTATAAAACAAAGCGCGCACACCTGTCATATCACCCAGTTGTGACTTTATCGATTTGCTCTCAGTATCTGCGAGAGCTGACAAATGCAGTGGGGGCCGCTCGCTTTCGAGTGCGGATGCACGGCGTTCAATAGGGAATCGATCACGCAGAAAGGATGCCACGGTGATTAATTGACTTCTTCACTGATCTCGCCAGTTCCCGTGTGTGTGTGTGTGCGCGCGCGTGTGTGTGTGCGGCGTAGTGATGGATTCAGTGGCTCTCTTTCATCCGTGTCTATTTCTGTGTGTGGCCAGGCGGGAGCTGTGAAGGACTACATTAAGATGATGCTGGAGGCGGATCAGCTGAAGTTCCTGGTGTTCGCCCACCACCTCACCATGCTGCAGGCCTGCACCGAGGCCGCCGTGGAGGCCAAGGTAAGCCCTGGATCTCCTAAAAATACACACGTCAAAAGGAGGAGGAGGAGGAGGAGGAGGAGGAGGAGGAGGAGGAGGAGGAGGAGGAGGAGGAGGAGGAGGAGGAGCGGTGGTGCAAAGTTGATCAAATAGGAGGTTTTGTCAAAGTGAGAAATCACCAGATTTCCATGGCCGCCTCTTCCCTGGCTAGAACAGGCTGTTCATGAACACGCCACCTCCTCACCCGCCAACCTTTATTAACACAGCACACACACACACACACACACGACTATAATCAACCTCCTCTCCACTGATTGAGGTACTAAAAGCCCGGCCTGCTCAGTCATCGCTGCAGTGAGCGCAATAACCCACTGATTACTGGGTATTTGTGTCTTCCCTTTGCATTTACGTCTCCGTCCTTACATGTATGGACGCCTGCAAATTGTGTTATGCATGTGAGTAGATGTCATTACTCCCAAGCTCTGCCTCAACCACTTAAAAAAGAAACATTAAAGCTCAGCTCGTCTTGTGTTCCTGGAACAGCTACAATGAGAAGTAGGTACGCTTCATGGAAACGGTCGGAGTCTATAGATAAGAGTACACACTCACGCAGCAGCAAGAAGAAGAAGGAGGAAGCCTTTCAGATACCAAGAACTTCAAACATCAGGCTGAATGAAGGGTTGCTTTTTCTCCTTGTCTCTGTGCATCATTTCAGATTCATTCTTTAACATCTGCAGGAGAGATACGGTGGAAATGATGTTAGAATGTTAGACTGGTGATATCAGAGGGGAAGTATTCACAACTTCCACAGGAACCATCTCTTCGAGACAAAATAGATCAACATCCCTCGAACGTCCACAGCCAGAAGAGATATCGCATGAATGAAAATCCTGGGTTTTTTTCAGTTCTAATTGAAGGAAGTGATTCCAGAGTTTCTCTTCGTTAAAGAGTTAATTCGAAGCCGAGCTTGATACTTCCCATCAGATCGTTTTCTCGCCTCTTTGCAGCGCCGATCACGACCACCGCAACTCAACAGCCGCGGTAAACTGCCAGCTAATCTCTAAACTCAGTGTTATCCTTCAGTTTTCAATCAATTTGCAAGGAGAGGGAGCTCTTTTCTTACGCGGCCGATATTTTATTTTGACACAAATGTTCATTTATGTAATTTTCCCCCGCTTGATTTCCAGAGTTATTTCCAGCAGCAGACACCCCAAACGGCCCGTTAGCACCAGCCAGGAAGTACTAAAAGGATGTTCGTATTTCACTCCTGCTTCCTGGCGTTCTGCAGCTAATTGGCCTCGCGTTTAGGTTTTACACCTTCGCTGGAACGCCCTGCTGTGTTTATAAATCAGCTGGCTGTCGTAGCCGTGATTAACTCTGACAGCGCTTCAACATGTCAGGGTTCGACTTCCTGCAGATGTTCGGAGTCATCAATTATTTGGATCTTCTGCGTTCAAGCTTAATTCGGGGGTACAGCGTAATGCGGGCGCATTATTTAGATCCTCAGCGTCATAAAGCGAGTGACAAAAAAAAAGGGAAAGTGAGGAACTCTCTTTTCTCAGCCGGAAAGTAAACTTTTACTTTCACCACACTGAAGTTTTTCCTCAAGTCGTCACGAGAGAACGGTGTCTTTGTTCGGAACCTGTGAACGAGTTGAAGTGCGTGTTTCTGTCTCTGTGTGTGTAGGTGTGTGTGTGTGTTGCTGGGGGTCACGAAAGGTGTCGGCTGAGTGTAACGTGGCGGCGCGATAACACGTTTCTCCTGGAGACGCTCGCTCTCGCCTGCGATCGCACTCATCAATTAACAGCGCCGGGCTAAAAAAAGGAGGCGACAGGCGAGTGTGATGAGGAGCCTGGCAGAGACGCTTCAGTGACGACGTGATCGCTGCTTTCATCGCCGCGCGCCGCTGATCACCTGCTCGCCAACGAGCCGGAGGGCTCGTTTGGTGAAATGTTGCATGCTAGATAAAAAAACCCTCAAATTGTAAAATATCCACCTGATGGCTTTTTAGTTTGACCCTTATCAGGTCTGAAAAAGTCAAATCTGTTTCAGCATTTTCCTCCTTTATTTTCCAAATTTTTCCTACATTTATTTTGTGATATTTTACTTAATTTTTTTTTCATCAGTTTTTTATTTTTATTTCATGTTTTAATCCTTTATTTTGTATTTTATCATCACATAGATTTAAAAAAAATATATTTTTTCAAATAATAACAAGGATATTTTTTTCTATTGTATTTTTTTTTTTTTAGAAAATTTTAAAAAATGAAATAAATATGAAGAATAGCTGGTTTAATCATGCATAAACAAAAAGCCGTTCCTCATTATTCGCTGTACTGAATGGATGAGCAGGATGTTAAAGTGTCATTGAACTGCTGCTCTCTTTTGTTTGTTGTTTTTTAAAGGCTCCAAACACATTGTGTTATTATTTGCTAATCCATCGCGCTTCCCTATTCAGGCTCTCCGTGCTGCATTCACTGACTCGCGTGTCATTGAAATATCAGCGGCACAGAACACAGGTTAATGAAATGCTTCGCTCACTAAATGCCCCCCCCCCCCCTTACAAAACGGTGGCAGCTTTTTGGAGGTGGACAATGCCGTCGCTCTCCAACGCCGTCCTTCTATTCAGACGAAGAGTGCGGCGTGTTTTCACAAAAAACGATAATGACACTTTTTCCCAAAAGCCTGTCGAGGATTTCGGCTCACTCTGCCTCAATCAAAGCAACTTTTACGAATGCTTCAAATTTAAATATGACAACAACACAAAAAAGGATTGCTGTTTTCCTTTTTTTTCCAAAGTTGTTTGGAGTTTAGTCTGACTCAGCTGTCAGTGAGCGCCCTAACGATGACACGACTGGCGGTGACGCGGTGATCTTTCTCCCGCAGGCCGGTTACATCCGGATCGACGGCAGCGTGCCCTCGTCCGAGCGCATCCAGCTGGTCCACAAGTTCCAGAGCGACCCCGAGACGCGAGTGGCCATCCTCAGCATCCAGGCGGCCGGTCAGGTGCGTCGCTACCTCGTCTCGGTGGATCTGATTGGACGTTTGCGTGGGATACTCGATTATAAGAGAAAAAAGCTCCGATCTGACCCTAAACAGGCTGAGTGGAGTCATGAGGCACGTATTAGGAGGGACGATGACTCTTCTCAGCCGTGGTGACTCACAGTCAGGATACTTGCTCAAAAATTAAAACGGTGAAAATGTGTTTTAATAATAAACCTAATAAACTCATTGACATTAATTACTCGGAGGCGCTCGCTGTGTGCGGAAATGTTATGCATTCCAATCAATAGAAGTAGGTGCTTCAAGCTCTTATATGGCAATTAGCCGTTAATGTCCTGTTGTTAAAAAGGATTTGGCCAAATTAAAGGGAATTGAATCCGGGCTGAAGTGCTTCGTTCGAGGTGAATCAGCTGTCTGGGCCGTTAACAAGCGCCCCCCCCCTCTGTGTCCCCCTTCAGGGTCTGACCTTCACGGCGGCCAGCCACGTGGTCTTCGCCGAGCTCTACTGGAACCCGGGCCACATCAAGCAGGCCGAGGACCGCGCCCACCGCATCGGGCAGACGTCGAGCGTCAACGTGCACTACCTCATCGCCAAGGGCACCTTCGACACCGCCATGTGGTCCATGCTCAACAGGAAGGTGAAATTTATGCAAAGCTGCTTAGGCATTTAATGATGTCATGGTTTTTCCCCTGGACGGCGGTGTGTGTGCCGGCAGGTTCACCTTAAGATTAGTGGCGACTTTGCTTCTTCGCCGCGTAACAAACAACCTTCAAACGTTTTGGAAAGGACAGGGGGACTTTAAAGAAGACCACCCAAAAAAGATTCGCTGGGCTCGGTCTGTCGGTGCAGTTGGTCTGTTTCGCGGGAACAGATTTGGGGGATCTGCGTTAATAATCCCAGCTGTCACGAGATGTAATTAATTTCTCTTTCTTCTCCGCGAAAACACCGGAAATAAACTGGCGTGTCCCCGTCCTCCAGGAGAAAGTGACGGGCAGCACGCTGAACGGCAGGAAGGAGTACCTGCACGCCGACGAGGGCGACAAGGACAAGTGGCAGTTCCTCAACTTCGCCAGCGCCTGGACGCCCAGCGAGATGGCGCTGCCGCCGGAGGCCAAGCAGACGGAGGACGTGTTTTTCACGCACGTGAGTCAAAGAAATAAACTTCACTGGAGTCGATCAGGACTTGTTGTAAAGTTGCGCGAACTACAAGAGAGATAAAAGGTCGTCTCAAGAGTCTCAAAGCCTCGAATATCACGGTGAAGACAAACGTGGACACGAGTGTGAACTTCCAGGTCAAACCAACTGGAGACACAGTTCAGCCGTCCCTGAACGCAACAGCTCGACACGTCGTCACTGAGCTTCAATATCCGAGGAGGAAGAAAAAAGTTACCGTACATTTCCCAGATGTCGGCGTGAAGACGGGACTTTGGGAAAAAGTCATAACAGGAAGATCTCCTCGGTCCCGCCTGAGCGGAGGTTAATAAAGTCCTTCATTTGGTCGGGGTGGAAGGGATTAGAGTCGCCATATTATTTGCAAATGTGAGCAGAGAGACGCGAGAGTGGAGGGCGTGCACGCAGGGAGGCCAGCGAGCGTGTGAGGAAATCAGTGAAGCGACGGCATCAAAGAAACTGTGCACACACGTGGATTTACGTGTTTTTTTGGGGGGATAGTATTCAAAAGGAAACTTCTCTGGAAACTAAGTTCCACAAACCTTTTTCTTTTGGCATAAAAGAAGCAAAAATAATTGCCGAAACAATTAGAAACAACCTTGTTTCCCTCAGTTCTGACTCACACAATTTAGTTTCTCTTCAATTCTTTTTTTTTTTTTTAAATTGTCACAAATGTTCTCGTTTAGACCATCAAAATCAATATTTATCAGCTCTCGAGGCATCAAAGACGAAGTTTCCTGCTGTAATTGAAACCCTTAGTTGCCAAGAGTGACAATTTTTTTTTTGAAAGAGTTAGAAATCTTTAAAGATCAGAGCCGTTCTGATCTGTTTTATTACTCCTGTTCAGGTTTTCTGCTGTTCTTTGTGTTGCAGCATCATCAGAAGGTGTTGCTCCGTGTGCTTTCAAAGGGTGAAACCGCACTCTTGTGACAAAAGGCGGTTGTGGAAGTGGTGTCGCTTCACAGGTAGACTCCAACCAACGCGCGTCCCTTTTTATTTCCCCGCAGCATGAGAAAGACAAGCAGCACGACATCCGCTCCTTCTTCTCCCCGAGCGCCGGCAAGGACAAGAAACGCAAGAGAACAGAAGGAGACGGAGACGCGTGTCCTCCTCCCTCCTCCGTCCCGACGGGGACGCCCGTCACGCCCGACCAGGACTTCTCCCCGCCGGGGAAGAAGCTGAGGACGCCGCAGTCGGGCCCGAGTCCCCGGTCTCGCCACGCGGGGAGGAGGAGGTCGGGGACGACGGCGTCGGTCATGGCGCCCCGGAAGCTTTCAGAGGCGGATCCCGCGCCGACCTGGAACTGCGGCACCTGCACCTACGCCAACAACGGCCTGCTGGCGTACTGCGAGATGTGCGAGGCCCCGCGCCGCTCAGGTACGACCCCGAAACCAACCGGCGTCGCGTCGGCTTTAAATTCGCCGTCAGTGATTGCAAATCAAACTGAATTTCATTAGCGGAATGACAATAATTCCATCATCTCCTGCTGGAAATGAAGCACCTGAAGCTAAAATCCATTCACCGCTTTATTTTCCCTCCTGTCAATATCAATCGCGGCAGTCTGTTGACATAATACTTTGGAGCAGCATTACAGATTTCACCAGATGGAGATGCGTGATATGGAGAGATGGAGGCAGGCTTGCCAGAGTCTGAAATAGAACCGCTCGGAGAATATTGTCTGTCTGTCTCCGTCTCTCTCTCTCTCTCTCTCTCTGCAGATGACAAGGACACAGTATAACTCTCACCTGTCAAGCCGAGAGAGAGAGAGAGAGAACTGCTGCTAAAGTTGAGGGAAAAAAGTTGAACCGGCTCGAGCTGCTATCGCTGACAGCCTATGATTATATCTCGCCCAAAGAGAGGGGAAGCGAGTCGTTATGACCTGGCAGGCTGCAGGTCCGCGCTCTTTAACTGCCTGAGATGCATCAGAATCTGTTGGCGGCACGAGGGAGACTGAATCTCACCCAATCTGTCCGCAACTTTAAAAACCAGCTAATGAAAAAAAAAAAAACAAATATAAAAACAGGAGCGGTTACGACTCGACAGGTTACGGCACTATATGTTCCCACCGCGAGAAAAAAACAGCGTTCATAAGCAATTCACAAAGGCGAAAGGTTCGGGAACCGTCGCAAAAAACGTTAATTAACAGCACATTTTTAATGGGTCGAGAGTGTGAGAACAGTCACGTATGCAAATGACTCGCGAATAAAAAGAGACAGAGAGAGAGAGGAAGAGATCACGTTCTCGGCTGAACACAAACCCGGCAGCCCGAGGCTGCAGACGCACCGAGACGATGTTTTCACCGTCTGACACACGAAGCCTGCTTTTTTTTTTATTGTAGTCCTGAAATCAGGGTTTACCTGAAGGGACGAGTCATCGGAGAGGACGCATGCAGATTCCTGCGAATATATCGAACTCACACGTTATTTTAGCAAAACGCTACACAGGTAAAATAATAAAATATCAGTGGGGCAAAAGTTTCACATCGGAGCTTAAAAAAAGAAGAAAGAAAGAAGTTGATTTGAAAGAGACTTCATGTTGCTGACTGTAAATAAAGACTCACAAGCGTTATGCATGAAGTAACTTCCGCAGTAGTTAAACATGAAGTAGTCCATGTGCAGTAATCCAGGATTTATACGGAGTATACAGTAAATACTGGCTGTGCTTCAGCCCGTTTGCAGCTCAGGCCACTGGAAGCGAAGCAGGTCTACATAAAACACAGGCAGCACAAGCAGCCTGTAGCTTTAGTGCGGCATATAAAAACACACACCTACACACACACACACGCACGTGTTTTTTTTCTCACCAAATTCACCCCCCATTTCATGCTCAGCTGCGGCAGATGCGCGATAACTATTCAGCAATCACATTCTCCTCTTTGTCACGCGCGCGCCACTCGGTATTCACGGCAGCAGGCTGTGTCAGCGCGCTAGACGGGGGAATTTAACAACCTCGCTAAATTTGTAAATGACAAACTGCGCTGCCGAATAACAACTGTATTTATGGAGATATCTCTCAACTTGGCACCGCAATCCTGGAGCTCGTGGAGAGACGCGTGCGAATAATCAGGTCGGAGCCGATGGGTTCGACGTGAGGGATGTTATCCCCTCAAGAGCCGCCATCTCTCACGGTGACAATAAAGAGAGGCTGCCTGCGAAGTCCTGCCGCGCGGCGTGACGACGTCAGAGCGACGCCAGACGCGTCGTCTTTGGAGTTTGGAAAAATCGAAAAAAAAAGTAGCAGACGAGGCGGAAGAACGCGGAGCGCGCAGACGGGCGTCGGTCTGTTTCACCCCACCCAGCAGGACGAGGCGGGGACGGCGAGCAGGATGAGACAGATTTATATGATTCAGTGGGAGGATTTAGGATCTGGCAACCCGCGTCTGAACACACCAGACCAGGCTAACACATTAAGGTACAAAGCGCCTCTGTAGGATCAGTTCAGCAATCAACTGTCGACATGAACAGCTCAAATTAACAGCAAGTTAACGTTAAACTCACTCGAGAATAAACTTTATGAACGTTTCAAATTTAGACGTCTGTAGAATTTCATTACTGTCTAAGAATAAAACACGTTCTATGGCGCTGAAATACGACTGACAGGAAGTGAGATGAAGAAAGACGCAGAGCAGGTGCGCGCCGACGTGACTGAAGAGAACAGCGAGTTAAATCTTCGGCGTCCTGCGTCATTACAAGCTTCCTGCCAGTTTGCGAGGCGTCGGCGGCCATCGCTTCCCATTTTCACCTCCGAAAAGAGAATCCGTGAGGTGAATTTTCTTTAATTCCAGGTGTTAAACAATAACCGCTCATATTAATTGGATACAAATCGAATCGCCGCGGCGCCGTGTCGTCGGTAATCCGGTCGCCGGGTTTTTAATCAAACTGTCGCGGACCATCACCCTCCGGTTTGGCACGCCGGGGCGGGATTTGCAGGTTGACTTCAGCGAGCAGCTCGAAGCCGAGGAGTTGAAGGTTTTTCTTTTTCCCCCCTTTGTGTTGGGGGGGGGGCCAACAGAGCGGGCACGCTCCGGTCCTTCAGCTCTTTCACCGGCACATCAGCAATTTGTGGACTGTGAGAGATGTGCAGGAGGGCGATTTGGTTATCTCGCGGCTCTCTGCTCCTTTCAGCTCCGTCTCTGTCCAGATTTTTTTTAACTCCGGATTTTTTAGCCTTCAGCAACAAACTCCGCGCCGAGTTCGGCGTCGTACGGTTTTCCGAGGGCCCGACTTTTGTCCTTTTCTGCCTCGTTTGGGTGTCAAACACTTTCACCGCCTGCAGATTGTAAAAAAAAAACACTTCCTGCCATGAAATTATTTCTATCTGAGGCTGGATGTGGAACTCCATCGCTGGGAGGGGCCCTGACGGGGGGGGGGACCCGGGGGTTGACCAGTAAAGTCGAGCCACGGCCCCTGTAGGATTCCCCCCCATTCACGTCTTCCTCAGTAGGGGGACAGCTTAACACAAATTGAGCCGTCTCTCCGTGGCCTCGCTCGGCTTGTTAGTGGTGGAGGGAGCGGGGGGGCGGGGGGGGGGGGGGGGGGGCGCCGG
>JAUESE010000063.1:255245-271509 GCA_032274725.1 Malacoctenus triangulatus
ACACACACACACACACACACACACACACACACACACACACACACACACACACACACACACACACACACACATTGTGAGCTGCACATCTCACCCACCTTCACATAGAGCCCAACCTCAGGGCCATCATTGTCCGGCTTCTTCTCTTCTTCCTTCTCTGAGGCCGATGAAGAAGATGATGAAGATGACGAGGATGAAGACCTGCGTGAAGAATCCACCACCACCTTCGGGGACTTCCTCTCCCAGGACAAGTCCCTGCTGCTTTCCTCCTCCAGCGCCTCCTCCATCTCTCTCACTGTTTCATACACTTCCTCTTCCCTCACCGTTTCTTTTTCCTCCTGCTCCCTGTCGCTGCCCCCTTTTTCTTCAGCATGGGAAGAGGCTGATGAAGAAGACGAGGATGAGGATCTGCTTCTGCTCCCCTCAGACGGGGGGTGAGGTGGTGGGAGAGAAGGGGGGTCTGGTATTTCGTCGCTCGGCCGTCCGAAGTTCTCGTACCTCACCTCCTCATGTGAGGGCTCCTCGTAATGGGACTCGTAGGGCGTCTCATAAACACCAGAGGACTGGTTCTGGTAGTGGCTGACCTCGGCGGTCTCGTACAGGTGCTGCTGCGGGGAATCCATCCTGGGTGGAGAGTGCGTCAGGGAGAACTGTGCAGTCGAGTGACAGCAGTGCCAACAGTATCTCTTATCATAAAGCAACATCATGGAGGACTTTGGACGGGGATGGCTGGAAGGCGATGCCAAGAAGAGAAAGCAGCGATTCATAAAGAAGAACCAAAGGGAGTTTTACTCGGAGTCGTGCCAGTGTTTAGTTAATAATTTAGTGGTAACATGAACTTTTATGCCACATTAAACATAGCAGCAGAGTAAACATAGCAGTGGAGACATGAATCAGCTCCCACAAGTCACTAGCAAAGGGAGTCACTCAGATCAACTGCTGCAGGATTCTCGGTTTAGCAAAGTGCAGCTTTTTATTGAGATACTGAATAAATGGCAACAGCACAACAAGGATGTCAAACTCACCTTCGTTTCATTAAATAGAGCCAGTCAAGGTAAAGAACAATCATTGAGCCTTCATCCAGTTGTATTGCTGCCATCTGCTGTTCTTTGATTAACGTCGTCCCCTCTGTCTCAAACAGTTTGTTCCCACAAAGACACATTTTCCACTTTACAATTTATCCATTTTTCTATATTAACTAGACGTGTACATTAATTTTTTGCACAATGTTGCATTTTATTTTTCACAGTATTTTGTTTTCCCAAAGAAGGGATTGTGCTTCAAAAAAACCCCCCAAAAAATAACAAAAAACAAAAAATAAAAACATCAAAATCTGTATTATTTTCCTTTTTTGACTCTTCATGTTCAACAAAATAAGTTTTCGAATAGATCATGACAGATAATTTAATCCTTGCTTGACTTATTCGGCCATTCCGAGTTGAAAAAAAAGGAAGAAATATTGATAAAAATATAACATCATGATTTATTTTTAATAATAATGAAATAATAAGTTTATATCAATCGTACCAAATAGTCGGTTCATAAACAGTAGCGCGCTTCCGCCTTTTGTGAGCGCTGATTGGCTGCTCACGCCGTCAACTGTTTTTACGTCGTTTGACGTTGAAACGTCAAGTTGGAGCTTTCAAATGCGTCGTCGAAAATTTTGCCTTCAAAATAAACACAGCGCATTTTAAAAACATGTGTAAAGCACGAAAGGTGTCGATTCCCACACGTTATTCGAGTCTTGTTGGATGATTTAAACTGTTGGTTGAGTATAAGAACAAACTCGTAACGTAAAGACGACACGTCGCGAGCTTTTTTGAACAAGGCGGAGAATTATTGTGAAATAGAGGAAACGCCGGTTAAAGGGACAGCTGTGCGCGAGCCGCTTTTGTGTATCTTACGAGCCTGTCAGTAATTATTCAGTGAAAACAAGAGACACAAAACGTTGTTAAACCGCATTGTGTGAAGGACTGTACGTCTGTCACCTGCCGTCACAGGTAACCTCTTTATTTGTATTAAATTTCTCAATATTACGGCCTGTTATAGCTTCATACTGGTGTCCATATTCACTCCGTTAACGGTCGTACTGCGCACATAACAGCGACAGTAACATTATTCTTCCCTCTTTTTGACCAAATACATTTTATCTCAGGCCGCTTTCCTGCTTTTCTGTTTGTACTAACGCGTAATATCTGTTTGGTTTCGCGAGTTCATGTCGACTTCCTGGTTGTATTTGTTTATTCGACTTCTGCAGGAAGTGTCGCTGTTCAAATTGCTCCTGCACGTCAGTGAGACGTAAATATACGATTTCAGGGAGTAAAACTTCGAAAAATCACAAACAAGAGGGTCAAATGTTTTGTTCTGACGTAGTTTGGACAACAACAGCTGGTTTCCTCTCCTATTTAATTCAACCTGTTAAACTCCAGTGACAGGTGCTGCTCTGGGTTTCTGAATCGACATTCAAAAGTGAGGGAAAAAAGAGACAAGGTGACGCCTGTGTGACCTGTAATTACATCTGAGCAGTCCTTCAATTGAATTTCTGGGTGTTTGCTCTAATTTCAGGACATTTCAAGCTTCCATTTTAAACGAATTGGTAAATTACATTCAGTAGAGATGCAAAGCTTCAGTTTTCACTTATCTTCTGTACTGCTTTTAACAATTTTCCTGCAGCTTTTTATGTTTGTCAGTTTTTTGCATCCAACTACTTGCTGGAAGAGACAAACTATCTGCTTTGTCTCAGGGAAAAAGCAAGAAAACGGGTGCTTTTTCGTGTTTTGCAACTTGGAAACATCTCCCCTCGTCACAGTGGTGTTCATTCATAACCAGTTCTTCCACCACCGAGTTAATTTTTGTTCAGAGCTAACGTCCGTGCAGCCTTTGTCCCCACACTGGTCGAAGTTGTTCCTTCCCATTGCTCATTGCCTCACGCTTCAGTTTGGAGAATCACGCTTTTCGAGGCTGGCTGGAATTTCCATGTTTGCGCGCTTTGTCAGCAGGCGACCACAGAAGGTTTCAGTTCCTGCGAAGTAGGAGTGAAAGGCAGAATGATCACTGGAGCCTAAAAATGATGCATGTTAAGATCAAACACTTTCTATTTTTCTTCTTTTTTCAGTTTTCTTTTGTCACACAGACTCAGAAAGGACTGAAAATCTGAAAACACTTTCGCTTTCAAATTAAAAGTCATCTACGGTGTCTGATTCTGTCCTAACTTTGTGTGTTTTGAAGTTTTACTCAGAACATACACGTTGACAGTTCAGTGATGTGAAATTTTAGCTGCAGGCTCAATGATACTCATTTATTACATGTAATAAATGTGACACGTGTAAAAAGTATCACTACCCTGTTTTTCTTCTTACAGTTTCAGGATGTTACTGAAATTGCTGCTTGGCTTCCTGTGTGTCGTTGGCGCTCTGGCCGCAGAGAATGACACCCAGGCTCCCCCTCCTCCTTCGCCTCGTCCTCCCTCTTCCTCCCCGCTGCTGCTGGTGTCGTTCGATGGCTTCCGGGCCGACTACCTGAAGAGGTTCCCCATGCCCAACCTGAAGCGCCTGTACAGCGACGGCGTCCTGGTGGAGGAGCTCACCAACGTCTTCACCACCAAGACGTTTCCCAACCACTACAGCCTGGTGAGGCAAAAGGCCCATCAGACTTCCTTCCAGCTGCTGACATTGCAGCACTCTTATAGTATTACTTTTTCAGCATTTTGGTGGCTGAAAAACTTGTAAAGCAAAAAGATAAACTATTTGATTCGTGCTTCGAACAGTGATTGGCTGGTCAGTCAGAGTCGTGCGTTTCCCTCTGCAGGTGACCGGACTGTATGCCGAGTCTCACGGCATCCTGGCCAGCAACATGTACGACCCCGTCAGCAAAAGTCACTTTCACGTCGCCAACGACTCCGACCCCATGTGGTGGAGCGAGGCGCAGCCCCTCTGGATCACGGCGCTCGACTCCGGCTACAAGACGGCCGCCATGATGTGGCCCGGCTCCGACGTGCTCATCGGCAACCGCACGGCAACGCATTTCTTCAACTACAACCCCGATGTGACGTTTGAGCAGCGCTTGGGGAATGTGACCAACTGGATGTTGGGTAACAAAAAGGTTTGGATGCTACATCAGGTGGTTTTGTACATTTCTAAATTCATCTTCCCAAAGTTGTGAACATTTTGGTGATGTGATTCAACCAGGAGCCGGGGGTCATGTTTGCTGCTCTTTACTGGGAGGAGCCAGACCGATCGGGCCACAGGTTCGGCCCTGACAACACCACCGCCATGGCTAAAGTCCTGAAAGAGGTCGACGACAACGTCGGGCTGCTGATGTCGGAGCTGAAGCGCACGGGTCTCTGGGGGCGTGTCAACGTCCTGGTGACCAGCGACCACGGCATGGCCCAGTGCTCAGCTGGCCGACTCATACGGCTGGACAAGTGCCTCCACCCAGACAACTACACGCTGGTGGATCTGACGCCTGTTGCCGCCCTCATCCCAAAAAATGGTAACAACTGACTCTGTCCTTGTGCTCATCAGACACGTCAATGTTGCGGTGTGAGAGTTGTGTTTGTTTGCGCGCTCTGCAGATACAGAAGCCGTGTTCAAGTTGCTGAACAAGTGCCACCCCCACATGACTGCATATATGAAGAAGAGCATCCCTGATAGGCTGCACTACCGCAACAATGAGCGCATCCAGCCAATCATACTGGTGGCAGATGAGGGCTGGACAATCGTGCTGAGCGGAGACACGCTGCCAAGATGTAAATACATCCCGATTCTTCATCGCGATGCTCTGAACATTTGATATTCAGTGTTGGGATGACGACGCTTCCTTCTGATTGGCTCCGTCCCTCTTCTCAGTGGGCGACCACGGCTACGACAACTCCCTCCACAGCATGCACCCCTTCTTGGCAGCGGCGGGGCCCGCCTTCCGTCGGGGTCACCGCATCAGCAGCATGCAGAGCGTGGACGTGTACCCGCTCATGTGCCAGCTGCTGTCGGTGCCGGCGCGGCCCAACAACGGCACCATGAGCCAGGCCCGGTGCCTGCTGGCCGAAGGGAGCTGCTGGAACGTCCCGCTGACCGTCGGCCTGGTGGTGGGCGTCTTACTGGTGCTCAGCGCCATCACTGGTAGGTCTCAATGGTTCAGAGGAGTTGATGGTGAGGCCAACCAGCCCGTTTCGTTACTCTGAGCCACGTTTTACGCCGAGGTGCTGGTTCAAACACGCTGTTTGTCTCCATTTGCGTCCCAAACTTGACTCCTCCTCCTTCTTCCTCAGTTCTGTTCAGGTTCCTGAGGTTCCGCCGGCCTTCGGGCCCCCGGCCCTTCCAGAGGCTGCAGGTCGACCTGGACGACGACGACGACCCCCTGCTGGAGTGAGCCGACCCACGTCCTCCAATAGGTATTGACTTGATGCACTTTAACACCCTTACTTGTCACCCCCGTGCATGTGTGCATTCCTGTTCGGGCCAACATATTCAGTGGATAAACCAGGTCTGCAAAACATCCAACACTTTCCTGTAAGATCATACTCTCGTGTAAAAACAACTGTCGAACTTTGTGGGTGAATTAGTTGTTTTGAAGTCTCTATATGTTCATGTTAAAACTCCTTAGACTTGAACTGAAGGTGGTGAGCTGCAAAAGAGGAAATATTAAGAGCTCACTGAAGGGAGATAGATAACACTGGGCTCCAAAAAAGTACGGCTTTCAGAGCTTATTTTTTTTCTATTGTTTGTGTGAATAGTTCCTATTTTGCTTATTTTTGTACTTCCACTGTGTGTCAGAAGAGGGAGCCAGTAACTCGTATGAAAAGTCATGCCATGTCTTGCCAAGATCTGGTTTTTCTCAGGGAGGAAAGGTTGAAAAAGACACACTTCAAACTGTTCTCTGAGTCCATTTGTCACACCGGTGTCTGCGTCTGCTGAATCACAACACATTCTCTCATTTCCTCTGCTTCTCTGGAAAGAGAAAGTGACGTGCTACTCTATGCAAATCATCCACATGAAGTGTAGGTGTGGCAATCTGTGTTTATGCGTATGACTGTTACCAAAGATTGAAATGCACAGCAGATGCTCCAAAGAGACAATCGGCATCTAAAAATACTTTTCTTTCCAAAAGGATTGATTGAAACGAGATGCATGCAATACAAAAGTTACTATTCGCATCAGGCAGAAAAGCTACTCTTGATTATTTCGGAGCAAATCCAGCTGGAGTGTTTGGAAAACGATGCGAGGCTCCGCTTTTATATTTCTGTGATGGCTGAGGGAAGCGAGCAGCTGCACACTGGCTGCTTGAAGATGGTACATTTATAATGAGAAGTGCGGAGTTGAGTCGAGTCACAAGATCAGGCTGGATATGATATTCCTTTGAATTTAGTAAACAAATCCACTAAAAAAAAAACCAAAAACAAGCAACAGATGTTTTTTGCTCCAGTGTTTTCCCATAAAATCAGCCCAACCTAACTTTACAATACTCAAGAATATCACAACTGGAGAGTATTTTTAAATATTATGAATATAACGTTCAATGCAATAGAATATAAACACCAATCTGCGTGCCGCTTCCAAAAAACCTGCTGTTTTTTTTGTCTTTTTATTAGATTTGTCAAAAGTAAGAATATCTCCAGCATGTGTGCAGTGACATGTAGATACTTTCATGGCATCTGTTGATGTTTTTAAATGTGTTCCAGAAGAATTGTGTAAGATCTGTGCGTGTTCGGTGTTTTTTTAAGCATCGTGTGAAAAACTGATGGAGTTGTTAAATCTGACTCGCTGTCGTTTATTTAGCACGTGAGCCGATTAGCTGTGTGTAAATGCACCTTGCGTCTTTGCGCCTCTCTTGTGTTACTGTTTTTCAAATGTGTAATGAAAGAAAAAGTCGTTTTTGCTGCTTTGCAAACGTGTGCCGAGCCTGTTGAGAGATTGTGTGGTTCAAAGAGATTAAAATAAAGCGATCAACTTGTGTGTGTAATTCTTGTGTTGTGTGAATGGAAAGGAAATGCCAAACACCTTTGCAAAAATGTATTTATATTCCTTTTATATTTTTTTTCTCCATTGCAGTCACATTACAATGTAATAAAATGGTAAATATATAAAATCAAACTCAATACTGACGCATATACTCTTCTGTTTCCTGTTCAAATGAGCTGTACATGTTGTCATTTATAGGATTTTTTTTTTACATCAGTTAAAATCTGTCATAATTTCTATGTAGTCATCTGTATTATTGTAAATCTCTGTCTCTCCACAGATAAATAGACTTTATTTTTCAGGAGGTATTGTAACAAAAATAACACATTTCCTAAATGCTGGCCGCTTTAGAGCCATCGAAAATATCATTCAACTCTTCTCCAGAGTGCGTTTATACTATCGTAGACACAGAATACACAGATGGACCGGAGATAACGTTAACGTGTCCTCTCCTCTCTCTCCTTTTTGTGGTTGAAATATTTGGTGTGAATCAGGAAAGCAACCCGCCCGAACCCTCCCCACACTCCCACCCGAACCCCCCCCCCCAAACCAGAGACCAGAAGATTCCTGAAGGGTGTTTTGATAAGCTGATGCAGGAGCGGCTTGATGATGGCGGCCGTCATTTGGAGAGTGAAGTCAGGAGTTGTTAGCCAGACAGCCTTTATCTTCCCTTCCTATCAGGTATGAGATACAGCCAGAGCCCCTGAATGAAAGTAGCACAGAACAGCCTTCTCTTCCCCTCCTGGTTCTTGCTTTATGTCCAAATTGAAGTGTCTGGGTTCAAGTGGTTGTAAAAGTACAACACGTCCACTTGTTTTGTAGTGAAATAACACATACAACATAGAAACCATTGAAAGGTATCACAAGGGAAACTCAGGATAGTTCCTGTCTCCAACAGTGTATCAAACTATGCAGGCAAATTCACGGTACAGAGGTCAGATTCCAAGAAAAACTCTTATTTTGTAGGATTAAACTGGCATATGGGCAGGAATGTTGTCTCCATTTGTTAAAATCAATTTAATATTTTCAGTTTCATTCAAATACTTGACAAATTTCTTCTTTAGCAATTTTTAAGTCCAATTTTTTAGGGGTAAATCTGAAAAGTTGATGTGTAACATAGTGTGAGACTCTAACCTGACTGAAGTAAGCGCAGAAGATAAAGGGGAGATGGTTTTGGGTGCTTTCATTATTGCTTTTGCTCAATTTGTAAAACGGTTACATTCCTGCAGACTTATATTTCTAATTCCTAACAACGAGAAAAACAAGAAATGACTTTTCTGTCTGTCTGGCGAACGACCTCGCAGACCTTCACCCCGCCTACAGATGTAAAATCAGTGTGCTTACACTCACGACGACACGATGGCACAGATTCCTACGAAAACACAGTTTCCAGTCGAGCTGTATTTTTCTTCTCTCGTCTTACATTCTGGATATTTAGAAACATCTACGATCAGTACATCTGAAAGAGCCATCGAAGCAAACCCATGGAACATAGATCCAACCAAGAGAAGGTATTTACAATCAAAAAGGCCAACCACGAGAAAATAAAAGCTACTTCTGCACATCGAACTCGCGAGAGCTACTTTTTTTCCAAGCTCAAGAACACAGTAAAAAAGCATGACCCCGTCAAAATAAAAGCTCATGGTACATCTTATAGATACATCCAAGTTAAGGTTTAGTTTGACCCTGCCCTGTGCTTTTGTCAGCCACACCTGAGTCCAGCCGTTTAAATCCTGTCGCTCCTTTTTTCTGATTGAATTTGAGTCTTTGTGCCAAAATGAGCCTCTTGGATTTGGTGTTGTTGGACTCAGATGTGGTTTTAAAAAAAAAAGAAGAAAAAAAAAAAACCTGGTCTGAGATCACAAACAGCTTCAACTCTTACAAAACCACGATGAGTAATGATACTTTCACAGCTCTGCAAGTAAAACTTTGGCTAAAAACAAACAGAAACAAGCATATGAAGCATTTCGTGACCCAGACAGTCGCTTTCTCTCTCTCTCACACACACACACACACACACACACACACACACATATATCACGCACAGCCTCATATGCTTTGCAGACCCTGATAGTGGAACTGTAGTGTTCACCCAAAGAGGAAAATAAAAACCTTCTGGTTTGGATTTTCACAATAAGATGCACATTCCTCGGTCGGGAGGGGGCATCCGCCCTCCACGGCTGAGATCAAATCATCGAAAGACAATCTTGAAAAAGTTACGACAAATGAAAAAGCTTAAAAAATGTAAACCTCACATGTTTGTAGTGGTGCACAGAAACACTTCAGGGGTTCCTTTCTGTAAGCAGTTTTTTGCAAAGTGTCAAAAAAACAGGCAAAAGAAAAAAAAAACACACGTAAGCAAGCGAGAACAGTGATGTGGTATTTGTGTAAAGGTTTATCTAACTCAGCTCACAGCTTGTCCTGCCTTCAGCCTTGCATAGCTGTGGATGTGTAGCCGTAGAACAGTGGCCAAGATAACTGACTGGGTTTTATTCTCCGACCACAGAGAGGGACGGATATTTTCTGGGTGAGCGCGTGCGGACCCTGGCTGTGCCGAGAGAGCGTCGCACCACCAACATTAAGGTATCACACGTGTACTCAGACCACCAGGGCTGCAGCCGAGTCGCTAAAAGGATAAAAAACTGCATTGTACTGCATTCCATTGGCCTCCGAACTGGGAATTCCTCTTTTAGAATGGCGTCACTTCTTGGTAAAGCCCTGTCATATTTTTCCAGTTTGTCACGTTACAAGTTTTCACTCAAACACTGAAACGTTCTTATTCTACGTGCTTTAAAATCTACAATCGAACACTGTTTATGTTCCCGTGTCATACTTGAAAACAACACTCAAAGATCCTTGAAGCCTGTCAGTTATTCCCACATGTTTTCCCGAGGCAAGTGGAATGCAGCTTTTTCTGGGTGTGTCTGATCTGAGCTGGCTCCCTGATTGGCCGTGAAGGTATAGGAGGCGGGGCTTGGAGTCTAAAGAGCGCAGGGAAGGGAGAAGTTAGCCGCTGTAAAACAAGGTCTCCCTCGTAGCTTTGACCCCTCCGACCTTCGAATCTAGAACATTCATGCAAGAAAATTCACGAGCACGATCTGCGAAACTAACAGGTAATGCCTGACTGTGTTCTCTAAATGGCACATATTCGGTTTCCAGGACGACGTGCGTACACAGTGTCATTTTTTTTGTTTTTCTTCTTTTTTTTTCTTGATGTCTGTGCACCGACACACAGACCCCATGCTTAATGTACAGTGCACATCCAGATCAGAGCGTCGCAAAAAGCAGCACCACCCTCATGTGTCCACCTCCGCTTCAGTCCAGCGGATAAGGCATTGTTGCTTTTGTGTGTTGCTCACGGAGACAGACGGTGTTGCCGTTTTTTTGATGTTTTCTTTTGTTGTTGTTTTTTTTTTTTCTTTTTGCGTACGCTCTCGAAACCCAGAATGAAACAACTTGGTCAGGCTGAATGTGAAACACGCAGATTCTCTAAACATATTTGGCTAAATTCTTCACCGGAACCACGACTATACAAAAAAACCTTCACTCAATAGCACCATATGAATATTGTTCCCAAATTAAAGAGGGGAAAGGGATTCTTGGACTTATGTGTGTCAGTGTGGGAGTGTGTGTGTGTGTGTTTTCAAGCTGTGAGGTAGGGATGCATCCCATGTTGTTACTCCATCTCCCTGCAGCGGAGGACACCCTGTACGTGTGTGTTTGTGTGTGAACGTGTGTGTTTACACTAAGCACATCTCCCCTTGCGATGGAGACTTGCATAGCAAGACAGGAAGAGCAGTTGTCCGTTTGGACGGAGCCTTTGGCACAGCCTTGGCCGACAACTGAAGGCAGTACTCAAGTTGCACCATAGAATTCAAAGAGACAATCTGCCCTTATTGCACCGTAAGTACGTGTGTGTGTGTGTGTGCGTGTGTGTGTGTGTGTTCACTGTTTGCACCATATGAAGCGGGATCAGCAGCCAATTGACTCTTCTGCTTGCTTCTGTTCGCGTCGACTGAAACTCTTTGCCTGGTTTGTTTCTCTGTTAGCACCACGAAAAGATAAAGTAAGCGCGCCTCACGTTGTTAAAGGCATTCTCCAGCAGCTCTAACATTGGCCTGTCCCTTTTTTTTTTTTGGTAACGTCTCACATCAGTCTGAAGTACATTTGCAGTAGATCAGGTGACTTTACTGCCTTCCACCGCTGTTGGGCTGTTTACGCAACTAAAAATCCAAGAAAACAGGAGAAAAGTGTTGAAAGTTAAAGTGTTGAAATTGCATGTTTAGTCCCTCATTTGATTGAAAATCAGCATCATTTTAAAGCCGAAAAGATTTTATTTTTATAAAAAAGCGTTTTTGCTGGATTGTTGACTTACATCAGCCAGTTAAGCAGCTGCTGACGGCGCTCTGGGATGCCCAGACTTCCCCCTCCTGGGACACTCCCTCCAGCTCTTTCAGGGTGACCTCGAGGCGTTCCCTGGCTCGCCGAGCGACATAATCCCCCCCCAGCATGCCCTGGTCTTTCCCGTTCTTTCGCTTCCTGGAGCTGTGAGAAGCGTGTGTGTGTGTGTTCAGTATTTTCCTGACTAACGCCACCATTTTTAAACGGCTTTCATTTGCTAATCGTAGAAAAAGTGTGTGAAGCAGCGGCAAAAAAAAAAACCCTTTCACTTAACCACCTTTTCCTTTTTTTTTCCTCAACTCGTGCCCCCCCCCCCCTCCTGCTCCCCTCACGACGGCGTGTGATTGAGCCGATGACTGATATTTCAGCTCATTTGTCGCCTGCCAATGTAACAGCTTGGATTACAGGGATAAACAAACAAGCGAGGGAAAAAAAATAGGGAGAGAAGTAACAAGCCGTACATCACAGCTCAGCCGTGGGTGGCCTTTGGAGGAGTCGATACTGGGCACGACGCAAACGAGGAGGGGGGAGGGGACGACGAGTCACCGGGTGAGGTGTGACGACTGAAGTCCGAGCGCCGTTTCATGGCAGCTTCAGTGGCAGCACCCCGTTAAGCGTGGGAACGGCATGATTAAGAAATCAAAAAATAATCCGTCTGGCTTTTTGCTCTTTCTGACGAGAAAATTTGGCTGTTACATCGATTTTTTTTTTTTTTCTTGTTGCTCTCCAAACTGATTCTGTCACGAGGAAAAGATGGAGAAGCACTCGTTCAATTTTGCATCACTCCCATTACCTGATTACCTTGTCAACCGACCTGACAACGATGTGACGACACGTTACAAAATAACCCTTCTGTACATACAAAATATATACACTACCTTGAGACTAGACTAACGACAACACGTTCACAGACTTCTTGAATTAACAGTGACGTTTGTTCTTTTTGTGCGTCACCTTTTTTTCCCCCACGTGAACCTGTGATGTGATTTCTTGCAGAGGTCGGACGTCGATATAAAAACGCTCATTTTTCGGGCTTTTTTTTCTTTTTTTTTTTTTTCTTTCCCTGTTCAAACAAAACGAAACGAAGGCCGAGCGATCGAAGGAATGGATCGGAGAGGGTTAAAAGAGACGGAGAAGGACTCGCGCTGAAGCAGCAGGTCGAGTCATGGCCATAGGACTCACAGGTCGAGGGTGCCCACAAGGTGTGTGTGTGTCAGTGTGATTGTGTGCGCGTCAAAGTGTGACAGATTGCTTTTGTGCATGTGTGTGTGCTTACTTCTAAATCTCTAAATCTGAACATCCACTTAGACATACATGTATTTTCATGGTGCATGTGTGCTCATGTGTACCTGCGTGTGTGTCAGAGTGAGGACTCGTACTGTAAGAGTTCATACAGCAGGGGGCCGTCACGGTAGCGGATGCCCACCGCGGCTGGCGTTATGTACTGCAGGATGTTAATAGTCCTCCGCAGGCGCCGGTCCACGTAGTGGGCGTCCCACGCCGGGTATCGCTTCCTGGGCATGTCGATCTTGATGAGCGGGCCCTCCGGCTTGGAGGCGGCGGGGGGCGCCGACCTCACCTGGAAGACGGGGAGGCACGTCTCGGCCACGTCCTCCTCGGTCTGCGACTTGGCCATGTGGGCCGGGGTGGGCGGGGCGGTGGGCGGGGCCGAGGGCGGCAGCGGGAGGCCCCAGAGCAGCTGGGCGCAGCAGGACGAGGCCGGGCTGGGCTGGAGGTGGGCGGTGGCCGGGTGGAGGAAGCCGTAGTACAGCAGCATGACCAGGACGCCGCCGGCGAACGTCAGGTAGACGCTGCAGATGGCCGGGACCGCGTAGGAGTCGGTCACCGCAGGGTCCCTGTAGGCATACCTGCAGGAGGAGGAACACATACCACATTTGTTGGTAGAAACATTCGTTGGAGGACTATTTTCAGCTGTGGATTAAAGCTCGTCTCATCAACACGCCTGTAGTAACGGCATCTGGACAAACAATGCAGTGTTGTGCTGCAGGAGGGAGCAGATAGATCAGGCTTTACACAGACAAGACCTGGAAACGGGATCAGATTACTGCCAGCGTTGGTCAATTCCCGTTTCGATCAGCACACCGAAGCTTCCCTGAGCTGTCTGAGCGATCCTTCAGGTTTGGCCGGCCCGTTTCAAAGGAGCTGCCGCTGGAAAACATTCCTGTTGTTCATCTCCGTGCTGAATTTACAGTAATTTGACTGTTGGAATCCTATTTCCCTTCTGCTTACAACTCTTTCTGGCCGGGATCACTCACCAAATCGCCCAAAGAGAGGATCAGCTTTCTTTAAATTGCCTCTCGTGGGTCTTCCTCCGTTCCGTGCCTATTTTCTGACCTCTTAGTGGATTTTATTTCATTTTCCTCCGAGACAGTGCATGTGACAAACGATCTTCCACTAAGAGGCCTTGCAGTCAAGCTTTCTTTTATGAGATTACGTTTCCAGGATGTGAGATTGAAGCCAGCGACGGCTCGGACGGACTCACCACAGGCCGGTGAGGATGGTGTTCTCCGCCAGCACCACGGTGTAGTACGCCACCATCCTGTGGCGCGTTCGCCCTTCCTTCACGTTGAACCAGCAGAAGATGTAGACGATGCCGACCACCATGTTGAACAGCACCTCCTCCCACTTGGACATGCAGAAGTCGGTGCCCCCGTGGACCACCCAGAAGGCCATGGCGCACCAGTGCAGCACCACGAAGATGCCGAAGTAGATGTGGAAGAGGGAGGCGAAGAGGGCGAGCGAGAGGACGCGCGAGGAGATGGTGAAGAGGCGCCAGAAGAGGTGCAGCAGCGCCCCGCGGTAGCTCATGCTGCGCTGGTCATCACGGGAGTCCCGCAGCAGCTTGTGGTAGGAGGCCAAAACCCAAGCGAGGGAGAGAAGCGAGGCCAGGGAGGAGATGCCTGCGGGGGAGACACGCACATGCCAAGAAGGAGGCTTCAGCTTGTTGTTTGTGTCTGATCATGACCATGACTAAATGAGATTTGTGTCACGCAGCCTTAAATAAAAGGTGACATGTGACACGACTGAAACATTTAGCTTAATGGGAACAAACATGGAGTTATTTTTAATGTCCCAGCTGCTGTGTTCATCCCCCCCCCCCTCGTGTGCGAGTCACATCTTTGCATTGAAGAAGAAGGTGTCCCAAAAAGTCCAGAGCTATCAGGATGAATAACACTGTGGGCGGCCGCTCAGATGATACATATCCTGGATGAATAAGGTGGAGGAGAGCGTGGGAGTTTGGCCAGCGCAGGCCCTAACACCTCTGATCATGCACTCTCTACCTGAGCACAAACAAGAGCACGAAACTCCGGCAGCAGCTCTGTCTGCAGCCAAACAATCCTCGGCACAATGAGTGCAGATTGCTAATTACTGTTTGCACAGCTGCTGATTGGGAGACAGGGAAACATGGCATTACGCGCGCCAGTGGCGGCCACCTACACTGCAGCGTCTCGGCCCGGTTTTCCTGGATCATGATGCAGAGCTGCAGGACCAGCTGGGGCGCCGACTCCAGGAAAGTCTCCAGCAGGCGCAGCATGTTGACGTCGGCGTACTCGAACATCATGGCCCAGTACCACCGCCGCTGGTGCTCCTTCTGCCGGCGCGACATGACTCCCAAGTACAGCGTCCTGATGTACCTGTGTGTGGGGGGGGAGGAGTTGATTTATAAATCAACATGAAAATCAAACAGTTTGAAGTTGATTGAAGTCTGATTGACACTCGGACCATGAATGGAAAAGCAGTAATTGACTGCACACTTCTCACAGCTCAGTCCTGTGACACTGCTGGTGAATGTAATTCATAATCGTGTGCTCAATTGTTGGTTTGAACGTTTAATAGAAGCTTTCAGGAACAAATAGCCATCACCAGCTCTATACATACTGAGTGAATCTCTGGATCTGGGAAAGAACAGTACATGTGGGTGGGATGGAGTAGGCAGTGGATTCAATTAAGATGCCTCAGGGCACATACAGAGCCTGTGCGTGCCCCTGTGTGTGTATTACTATACATGCATGTGAGCACAAAGGCACTGTGCGCGCGTGCGTGTCTACAGGAAAGGTGTCATTGCGTGTGTATGCACGTGCTCCTTCATTATGCATGGAGCTGCATGTAGAGCTATTACAGCCATCTGGTTTGAAGCATACAAGCCTCGATTCACGTAAGCATAAATAATGCAGCATCAGAAGATGGGGGGGGGGGAGACGCCCACACGTGCGTGCGGAGGGCTTCGCTCCAAGACGGGGCGTCAAAATGCGGCGTGCCCTTGACTCAAGAACATGGAAGGAGAAATAAGCAGCATTGTTTGGTTTGCTTTTGGAGCATTCGTGAGCGTAACACCAGCTCGCTCCGAGGAGGGATTCTGCGTTGCGTAGCGCAGCAGGCGACCCTGACAGCCACTTAACATGCTGACATGGAGGGATGTGGCTCCCAACCATATGCAGCGAATACAGTAGATCTTCCACCCCGTCCTCCCCTCCCCCCGCCACTCTCACTCCTCCATTTCTCCTCTCCCTTCCCCCTTCTTTTTCCCTATTGTACATGTGTACAACCTCACCCCCTCCCTTTTCCTCCATAGCCTCTCCATCTCAAAGCGATCTGTCTCAATCAGGCCGTACCATTTCCTCATCTACACCCCCCTCCCCTCCCCTTCTTCTTCTTCTTCCTCCTTCTCCTACTCCTTCAGGTGGGAGAGTCCATTCGAAGGGCCAAAAAGGGGAGATTACTGGGAAGCAGGGCGTGTGGTGAGCAAGTGGTGATGGGGGATGTTTGTGTGTTTGCAGTAGGAGGACGGGGCTGATTTAACCTGCAAGCATCCAGAGAAACACACACACACACACACACACACACACACACACACACACACACACACACACACACACACACACACACAC
>JAUESE010000063.1:459045-472385 GCA_032274725.1 Malacoctenus triangulatus
CACACACACACACACACACACACACACACACACACACACACACACACACACACACACACACACACACACACTCCGATCCCTCATGCAGGGTCATTCCGACATAGGCCAGTGTTGCTTAGCAACAGGGTCTCAAGCATAATGTCGTGTGAGTTGTCCCCTCCATATCGCTGTCATGGTGGTATGTGGGGGGGGTGAAGACAAATAAAGTTGGACTTCAGACTTAGACGTTCTGAGTGTGCCAACAACGTGTGACGGAGCCGAGGAACGTCCCGGCCGACCTCGCTGATCGCACGGAAACGTCTCCAAACTATTTTGGTTATTTTATGTAAAAGGCAACACGGGGGACAAAAACTCTCTAACAGGAGCAAACTCAGGAGACTCAGAGCACACTTTGGGATAAATTAACCCTCGTAACACCTTCGACACCCTGAAACTTAACGTGTCACGGAGCGCGACCGGCCGACTGAGGCTGGTTGCCAAGGAAATCCACCGTCTCCGCATGCGTCAGCTCCTGTCATTTCAAGCCGATCGATAGCGCAAACGAAGGCCGCGTCCCGGAGCGAGACCGGCGTTTCTCCTCTCCCTGATGCCTGGTAAAAGTGTGCGAGGTGGGGAGGATTTACGCTGAGGGGGCCTCCGGGGGGGGGGCTGATCTTAACAAGGAAAGAGCAGATGGATTCCTCGAAACGCTCACACACACACGCGCGCGCACGCAGGATTCAGATTTGCGACGGGAGCCTCCGGGGGCCAATATGACGCTGGATGCAAAGTCAAATCATTCCAGATCCCCTCTGAGCCGCTGCAGCAGAAAACAGCATGAATTTGGGTTTTGCTTCCCCTCGCTGGCCACACGTGGGAAGAAGACGGAGGAGAAGCAGGATGGATTTCTCTCGGGGGGGGGGGGGGTCTGAGGGACCCTCGTTGGTCGTAAGATGGATTTAATGTGGCGAGGAGGGATGAGGCGCGGCTGCTCTGACGGACACACACGGCACGATTGGATGGTTGTCGAGGGAAAAAGATCAATAACCATCTCGGCGAGGCGCAGAACATCTCGCTCTCCCCTCGTTCTGCGAGAACCGAGACCCCGAAACGCTCCCAACTGAGACGAGGGGGGCTTTAAAACACAGCAGAGCGCGCGCACAGGGGCGCTCGCCATCTTAACCCCATTACTTAGTTGCCATGGCAACTATCCACACCCCATCTACCGAGCTCCGGCAGCGCATCCCGACACACACACACACACACACAGACGGGTGATGCGCGAGACGTTTCTTTCGCCAAAGAAAGAGACTGTCAGAGTAGAAACAAGTTCAATGTGGCGTGCGGGCGGGATTAGCGGCGTCCATATGATGGTGGGATTAGCGGAGCTGAGCAACCGACGAACGGGAAGCGGCGTGCGTCTGCCCGCCGCCGGGCGTGCAACTTTCTCCCCGTCCGTCTGAACGGCGGCCGTGACCGAGTATTGACTCCCGATCTGGGATCGTTTCCTCCGTCTCGTCGCGGCACAATTTGTTCCCCCTGAAACTCCAGCCCACTCTAACTCTGCACATGCTCCCTCCTTCCCTCCGCCTCCTCTTTTTTTTAAGCCCGTCTGCTCCACATTCGCCGACCGCAGTGTCTATAAACACTTCCAGCGTCTGCAGCATTGTTTGCGAGAGAAATACCAGCGTACAGACGCTTGTGTCAACTCGAGACGACAGAAATCGCATCACGGGCACCAAAAATCCGAAAGTGCACGACATAAAGTCTTCATCAAACAATCATTCATGAGAAGCATGACGGCAAAACATCTTGGATTACTTCAGCAGAGAGGAATGACCTGTTTTTACGGAGGAAACACAAGAGAACTGCGAAACCCTATTTGTCCACTGGGGGCAAGAGAGTACAACTGAACAATGAGAGTCAAGAGATGAAGAATAAAACAGAAATGCTTCAGAAATAGAACAGAAAAACAGCGACTACACGTGTAACACACTACTTTTTACCACAAGATGGCGCAGTGAGTAACAGAAAACACTCGTAGGTGCTTTTATGAAAAGAAGGCATCAAAATAAAAGTTTCCTCATGCGTTCCTTGAACTCCGCAGGAGCCACAATGAAACGTCCGTCACATGTCCTTTATTTTAATCCCTTTCAGCAGCCTTGAATATGAGGGGAAAAACATGACTCCATTGGTGGATTACAGACTACAGGTCAGCTGTTTGCAAAAGCCTCATTTTTGGAAAACTTGTTCAATCTGATCATGGCGGGATTTGTGAGCAGCTTTATCGCTTTTTTTTTTCTTTTTTGTTTTTTTTTCTGCGGCCGGCTGCATTTTCTCTCCGGTTTATTTTTGAGGGCTGTTTAATGAGGAATAAATCAGTGTCAAACGTCATTTCGAGCGTGTCCAAGCATCGGTTAAACACGGTGACAAATGAACGTCTTGCGACATTATGTATTGATTTCTTCACCGCCGCCACCCCCCTCCTCTCCCACCCCCTCCCTGCTGTCTCTGCAGCTTTGCTCCCATCTGTTTGTCTGCCTGTCACTCTCTTTACACACTCTTGAATGAAGCGACACACACAATGATATGGACACACACACACACACAGAGCGCAGCGGCACAGCATGCTGTACGGTGTGGGCAGCTGACATTTCACTGCGAGCAATCTGCCAGTCAGAGTTGGATGCACTCACGCGAACACACAAAGTCTTACACTCAACACACACACACGCACACGCAAATCTCATCAGTGAATGAGGGATTTTTTATCCCCCCCCACCCTCCATCTTTTTCTTTGCCCCGTTTACTCGATCATGCACACGTGTGTGCTCGATTCGCGGGTTACGTAACTCCTCATTCCCTGACTTTATGCCATTTAGTTCTCCATGTGTGCAATGAATCACCGAGCGGCCTCAGTCTAATATAGCACATGCATGCAAGGTGTTACATAATAATCTGATCATCATGTAAACTGGCGGAAAGTGACGGCGCCGACATCACCTCACCCATCCTGGACACCGTTTCCACTCTCTCCAAGTTTGATCGTTAAAAAACACTCGTGTAACATCAAAAATGACATTTTTGATCGAACGATGAAGGGTTAACGATTTCAGACGGTGTTTCATCGCTTAGTTGAACTTTTATGGATGTTTTTGTGCAGATATACTCTTGAAAAATGGTTAAAAAATATGAGAAATTGGCGAGGAAATTTGATTTAATCCATCATAACAATAATTTGGGTCTCTGTTTGCATCTCAAATTAAAGGATAAAAGTTATTATAGTTCTTTATTTATAATAAAGGTTTAAAATGAATAAACTGCCCTTAATCAGGTGTTTAATGGGATAAAATCAACATCTTTAATATCATAAAAGCAAAAACAAAATCATCAGACTTTGCACAAAGAGCAAAACGACATCGGTGAGTTGTTCTGATATTTCAAACTGCCAAACGTCCTTTTTATGCTGCTTTGAAGTGATGTGGCGATGAGGCAGCAGGATGAATGAGCAAGAAGTCTCCAGACATGAATGAACGCCGTCCACTTAGTATCACTGCTCTGAAAGTTAACAGAAGGATTTGCGGCCTGTCATTATTTAATCTTCTTCTGTTGGTAATGTGGGATTAAGATATTTAATGGAGCTTAGACAGGTTCAATCAGGGGCAGCCGTTCATTCAGGCTCGCTCGCGCCTCCATTCATCGCTTCCTCGCCGCCGCCGCCGCCGCCACACCTCGCTCCATTCACATATCCAAGTCTGAGGAGCAACTTCACGGTTGCTTCCAGGGGATCAATCACTGCTGAGTCACCGCTCGCCCACGCGTCAGGTAAAGAGCGCTGCTTTCACTGGAGCCGACCTGCGGCGGTGGAACGGCGCTTCACAGGTTCACTACAAAAACACCGGCAGGAGCAAAACTCACACAAGGTCTCACCTGGAAATGGCAACAACGAGTGAAATTGTAACGACTGCCTCAGAGAGACTCTCTGCCTCCACCCAAACTCACTGCTAATTTAAACCTGAGGGTGCGACAGGTGTCGAGGTAGCAATCAGACGGACGAAGCTGAACTTCTTAAACTTTCTTTCCTTCAATTTGAAAACTAACCCATTTATTTGGATAGTTTCACATCATGAGCCAAACATTGGTGATCAATAAAAGTCTTGAAAATAAAATAAGCAACTCAAAGAAAACGGTGAGGTGGTGGTGAGCGAAGGAAGACGTGCGATGTGTCTATTTTTAGCCACAGCTACAGCAACAGGTGGATTTGCGCGGCGTGACAATCGTCTCTCCCTTTCAGGAAAAAGAAAAACGGGGGGGGGGGGAGGAAGCAAGAAGGGTTCATGAGGAGGACACGTGCAAGCACACGCTCGCACGAATTGGTTACCACGGTAACTGTGGCTGGAGCATCAGGATGCGGGCCCTAAATAACCCTCGCCTATATCCGTCTGTCTGACTGTCTGTCTGTGGAGTCTGAGGATGCAGCTGGCGATTCATGGAGGAATCATAACATTGTGCTGCAGATTTCAGAGCACGGTGTGTCATTATTAAGTATTACTGCTCTGAAAGAAGAATAAATGCAATTTCCAACTATTAATATAGTTAAAAATGAAAAAAAAAACAAGATACTTATAAAATGTTTTGATTGATATCGCTCCCTCTGAATGTGAACGAGTCACAGAAAGAGTGTCATGTCCTACAGCCCTACTAAACCAGCCCATCCCCCCCTCCCTCCTCTCCCTCCTCACCCTCCTCTCCCTCCCTCCCCCTCTCCTGCACGCTTGTTAGATAACCTGCCACTAATTAGAGACGCTGGTTAATTACGGCCAACTAACCACATGAGCTTCACAATGAGCAGCTGTGCTGAGAGTTCGTGAGCACATGATTGACATGCGGCCAGGAGTGGGGGGAGGTGTCGAGACACACGCTGCCCTGGAGGGGGGGGGGGGGGGTCCTGACACCGTCGCCGCCTTCGTTAAACTGTCCAAACGAAAAGATCAGACGCACAATGAGGTGTCGCATCATCAGAGGGAGTCTGTGACGGGAGCAAAAACACCACAGAAGAAGTGAGAGCGTGAAAAGAGTCAGAGGAGGAGATCAGCTGGAGCAACGGGTCAGCGTGTACGGCAGATGGTTGCCAGCGGCGACCCGGTGATGCGACGGCATCTCCTGCTCCCTTCACATCTGTCGGAAGGTCCCTGGGTGTGTGTGTGTGTGTGTGTGTGTGTGTGTGAGCGATCATATGCAATTTACATCCACATCTGCCGCTTAAGCCCCCTTTCTTGCGCGTTACGTGACTGCGCTGAGTGTCAGCGCGCCGTAGATCACGCTCATCACTGAGCGTTCAGGACAGCTGACGTCCACAAATAACACGTCACATTATTCACAGAACCGGCGCAAAATGTCAATGGGCCGTCATCGGTGTGCTGTCACTATTTACAGCCGTGTTAAATCGAGCAGAAACACGCAGAGTGACACGTTATTACGCCGTCTAATGTCGAACTGGATCGTGATTGGTTGCATCAGGATGCATCCTGTAACACACGACACTTTCGTGTCAACCTTCATTGACTTCATCCCAGGATTGCTTATCAAATTGTTGGGAGAAAAGTCAGATGCTTGTGAGGAAAATAACATGAATTCGCAACATAAAGCGACTGAAACGGCAGATAAACTCCACAAAGTCTCCAACACGAAGCTCCAGACTTGCTCGGCAGCCCTCTCGTGCCCTCTATCAGCTGTGAGAAGCGTGTCGGCCGTCCCATCAGGGAGACCCGCCCCCCTCCCTTCACATTCCTCCACATCTGCTCCTGATCATGAACAGTAACGCAATATTTACCCCGCGCAACATCTGACCCGCGTTATTAAAACAAATACGACGCGGAGCCCAGTTAAAGGCCAACAGCGAGGCGCGGAGAGCATCAGCCCTCCGCCGGCGAACACAAAATACAGGCCGGAGTTTACACATCACACAAACGTGGAGGTTAGGAGAAAGTAACTGAAGAAACGACATGATTTTCTATGTAAACTCTGCAGCCATTGGGATGAAAAAAACGCCACGTCGGTGACAAGTTTGAGTCTGAGGCGGTTTCTCCTTTAACCTCGAGGTCAAAACTGCACGAGCTTCCTCACAATTGCTCCGAGATGCCAAACTGTGACAGTGAGCGTGAGCAGTTCATGTGTCGAAGACAGAGGAATTTTTTGGTTGGAGGACGACAAGCTGCCACGCCGTGTTTGTCGCTCCACGAGCGACGACGATGAGGTGAAGAGAGGATGAGATTTTCCCGGTATGAAAGCGAAAGCTCGGCGCTGCGCACCTCTAAAGCTCATTTCATTTATCCCTGCAGGAGCAGAGCGTGTTTCACCAACAGGTTTTCTGTTGTTTGGTGACAAAAATCCTCCCTCAAAGGTCTATAATAGAAATCCAGTGCATCAAAATCCGGCACTCTGCCTCGCACACATACACGCAGATGTTGTTTATATTGAAAAAAGCCCTCCTCCTGTCTTTCCCAGAATCCCTTGTTGTTGCTCCCAGCATGCGGGAGAAATGTTTGATCTCGTCTCTCCACCCTGCGAGTCCCCATTACGGCCCACCGCGTAGCTGCCCCCCCCCCCCCCTCGGTATACATTTGCTCTCCTCCCTCACAGCGGTGAAGATGGAGCGATGGCGAGTACGTGCGTCTCCGGGGTCACAACATCGAAATAATTGCGCTGATTGAAAGAACAAATCGCGACAAAAAACCGCCTCCAGAGTAAAATCAAAGTTCAATTCGGTTAAGAAATTATCGCAAAACGAATGGAAGTGGATCATAATTGCTTTTATTAAAAGAGCCCACAGCAGGATGTGAGTGAGTCTCGGATATGTGATACATCATCGCCTTATCTTTAGAGAGGTCAAAGGTCAGAAGCCTGTGGCTTAAAGAAGACAGCTCATTTCTTATCTCCGGTCCAAAAAACAAGAGGTCAGTAGATAAATCTGTAGCTCCATCTAGTGGACAAACCTGAGACAGACGTATAAAAAAAAGAGTCTCTTGAACTCAGATTTACTTCAATATATATTTTTTCCTGCTCTAAAATCACAAATAGATCCAGTCGGATACTTTGATGTCTAATTTTATTGTCTCCTCCGAGCTCTGCAGCCACAGGCTGACACGCTGGACCAAACAATCCAGGTTTTCTGACCTTGGCGGTCCAGACAGGGGGGGGGGGACCGTTCAGTGGAGCTGCAGTTCGGAGTAAAACGTTTTCACTTGAATCTGCTCTGACATTCCCAGTCAATCCTCCCTGGCTTTTCCGGCTGAAACCCAACCGGAGGACAAAGAGCAGCAGCGCGGCCGATTCCTGATGCAGGCATCACACCTAACAGCTGAGAGGGATGACTGCCCGGATGAGAATGTGACCGGGAGCCAGCTCTGTGAGGAGAGAGTCCTCCAAATGACTCAGATATTCATTTATCGACTGTTTACCCACACGTGCTTCTCGGCTGACATCACATTTCGCCGAAACTCCAAGTTAAACAGTCGTTTTCCTCACTTTACTTTGTCAAGCAACAAATATTGACAAAGCAATGAGTTCAACTTGATGCATTAAACATAGTCCAGAAAAGATCTGAAGTATGTGGGGGGGGGGGTTGAATTTATCCCCGACGACAGCTTGGAGCGTGCACGAGAGGCTTCGGCTGCCCCAAACACTCCAGTTGAAGAGCGAGCTGAGAGCTATTGTCTGAGAATGCAGCTAAAACGTGTCGACACCGGATGCGACAGCTGGTAAGGACGGGGAGAAAATAACAACACAACCGGCCGGACTCGAGTCCGTCGAGATGTCGCGATAACTCACAGGAAAACATCAGATTCAGTCGTGTTTCGGGTGACAAAAGGAAGCACGGTTTGGCCCAAAAAATCTAAATAAAGTGACGTTTTGGTGACATTTCCATCACACGCTACTATCGCTGTTGCATTTTCTGACACAATAACTTCAAGTCATCTGTGACTCATGAAACAAGGAGCTCCAGCAGGTGGGGTGTCCTTTCTACCTCTGAGGTTTAACTTAGGATATCTGTTGAGCTGAGTGATCCCTGGCAGAGCCCCCCCCCCTGCCCCCCTCTCTCTATCTTTAGTCTGTGAATGGAGGGGCCTGACTTTATCTGGCCCTTCGTCATCGAAGCCGCCCGGTATTTTTAGGTGGCAGCTCGCTGCGGCAGCAGCTGCGAAAGCATTCGATGCCTCCCCTGCCTGCTTTCCAACTCCCCCCCCACCTCTCTCGTTCCCTCTCACTCCTGAGCTGTCGGGACAATGATGGTATCGGAGCTCACGCACAGAGCCCTCAACCTTCAACCCACTCTGGCGCCTTTTCCTCTCCGCCGCCTGTGAGTCAAACCGAAGGGAAGGCAACAGGTGACGCCGCAGGGACCCGAATGTGAAGTTTTTGACGCTCTGTGATCAGGAGCCGCGTCAACCGGGGACAACAAACCACGAGAGCGACGAAGAAGAGCGGAGGAGTCTCACACGGCTTCAGGAGTGACGTCTGCTTTCTACACAAGCCGCCGAATAATTCAAAAAAGGCCAAAGGTCGCTGGAGTAACCCGATGAACTCTGAGGACATCTTTTTCAAGTTAAAATGCTTTAAAGAAGGAACCTCTTAAAGGTACAGTATGAACAAAAAAATGGCCACTTTGTGCCTGAGGTGATGGCGCCAAATCTTTGTAGCGTTCAGTCTGTCTTTAATATAATTTCTGTGGGATTTTTCTGGATCTAGTTTAGTTTTTGGATGCACGAGTGATGAACTAAAGCATGTGCAGAAGAAAGGGCAGGACGCTTGGATCTATAGTGACATTTTCAATACAAAACATAACATTTTGTACATTTCCACAGCAGAAAGATTGTCCTATAAAAGAGGCACATTTCAGACACATTTTCTTCATAATTCTCCCGTGACGAAGCCTAACAGCTTTCGTCTGAAGCTTGATCATCTTATACACGAGCCGACAACATCCCGAGTGAGCCACTCGCTCCGTTTCATGCCCCTTACTCATCGTTTCTCACTTTTCACACGTCTAAACACGAGCACATGACTCCATGCTCCATGCAGCTGCGATGCGCAACAAAGCACGGGTGCTTTTATTAGCGGTGACAATACGAAGGCGGCAAATGAGACACACAAGGATGACAGAAGCTCCGGAGGGGCCGCGATAAGAAGAACATGACATGATCGGAGATGAAGCCACGTCAGTGCAGCCAATCGGGGAGAAGAATCAGCAGGCGCGCAGCTGACACGCACGCCGCGAACGTACATGTATTTATGGGTCCGATTGATCCCACTGAGTCAATGCAGGTGTGCTGCTGCACAGTTGGGATGCTATGTGACACATGGAGGCCAGCGGCCTTTTTTGGACGGACCACTTTATAAATACACTCTTCAATGAGTTACAGCACCAGCTGTGAGACAAGTAAGAGTGGTTTATGTTTGCTCAATTCCCCAAGCTTCTAAAAACGTGTGATAAACACCTTGGTGAACTTGTTTATCTCTTTCAGCGCCGGTCTGTCGGTATGATTGAGAACGTGAGAGGTGACATCAGGATCGAGTTGATTTTCCACTGAAATGTACTTTTTTTCCCACCTCGCAGCTCCTTCGTGAAAGTTAGTGCAAAAGAAGCTTCTCAACTCGAAAAGGACAAAAGGTGACGCCGCCATGGATATTTTCGGAGGTGCCCCGCGTGTTTTGGGCTACCCGCGCCCGGTGGTGGCACAGTGTGGGGCCGACGCAACGCTGAGGTGCCAAATCGGCGGGGACCCTCGCCCCGACGTCATTTGGGAACGAAAAAGCGTCCAGATCCTGAGCGAGGGACGCTACATGCTCTCCGAGGAAGGAAAGGCCTACTTGCTCACCATTACTGGAGTGACCGAACAGGATGCGGGCCAGTACATCTGCAAGGCCCGAAATAGCGTGGGCGAAACCTACGCAGCAGCCTCGCTCAAAGTGGAGGGAGAGGCCCAGCTACAGAACGGGGAGCCGAGGCAATCGGAGGTCAATGGCGTGAAGCAACAGATGAACGGCTACTGCACGGAGCACAACGGTGACAAGGAAAACGGGGAACACAAGTGGAAGAGCAAGTTGGATGGGAAACAGGAGGAGGATTTAACGTCTGACAACAGGCCGAGATTCCTCATCAAGCCTCTGTCTCTGCGAGTGGATCGTGGCGAGGACGCCGCCTTCTCCTGCAAAATCTGGGGCACGCCGCTGCCCGAGGTGGCGTGGGAGAAGGACGGGAAGAAGCTGAGCGACATCTTCGAGAGCTCGCACTTCAGCGTGAGCATTCAGGACGGCGGCTGGTTCCAGCTGAAGGTCTACCGGACGCGCATGCCGGACAAGGGCGTCTACACCTGCAAGGCGGTCAACTGCCACGGCGAGGCCCTGGCCGGCGCCGTCCTCCTCGTGGAGCCCGTGCCAGAGCGGGACAGTAAGAGGTCGTCGAGCGGCCACACCAACAGCCAGCTGTCGCCGAAGCACCGAGGGCGGCTCAGCTTGTCCCGGCTCGTCGAGGAGCCGTCGGTCAGCTCGGCCAAAGTGAAGAAGTTCGCCGTGGCGGAGGGGAAACACGCCAAGTTTCGCTGCTTTGTGACGGGCAAGCCGAAACCCGAGATCATCTGGAAGAAGGACGGGGTTCCCCTGGAGCCCGGGAGGCGTCACCTGATATTCGAGGACAGGGAGGGGTACTACACACTGAAGGTTCTGTACAGCAAAGTGCAGGACACGGGGCTGTACGTGTGCGCCGCGTCAAACACTCTTGGAAACACCCTCAGTGCCGTGCACCTGTCGGTCAAAGGTGAGTGAGAGCCAACTCTTCCACCAGAACACATCGTGTCAGTCAAACGTCTCTGAAAATCACCGAAGCAGCCGGCTGATGAGTCACCGCCGCACATCGAGAACCACATGGATAAAACGTTAGATCATAACCCGCCCCGGCGTGCCAGCTAATTGGTCTGCGTGCGTGGTCGAGATGCTTGGCATCACCTTTAAAGTGGCTAATTGTTTTATCCTAATCCTGCAGTGATGGTCAGTTAACTCCCCGGCTTACTAGCACGCAGCTCTGCACTGTTCCAGCTGCCTCCGTTGCACGAGTCAATTTAGTGTCGGGATCAACATGCCGCTTCCTAATGTACAGATAACATGGGCCAGCTTTGGCCACTGAGCCCAGCTTATATGATCTTTAGCAGCGCCAGGGAAAAAATGAGGCGGATTAAAATGTTAATTCAACGTGTTGTGGAAGTTTTAGTCGCAGAAAAGCAATAAACTGCAACAAACGCTGAATTTTTCTTGCAGGAACTGAAAAGAAAGAGCAAGAAAAGGTGTTTCTGTGACACATATTTGTCTCATGGGGGTTTATAAGACATATTAGCCTCATGAATTCACACAGAAGGGCCTCAACATAAAAAACAAACCCTGCCTGATGTCTTTGTTGCTCTCCAGGCCCGACTGTGCGGTTCAGGCGTCCGTTAAAGGACGTGGAGGTGAAAGAGCGAGACGTGGCGGTGCTGGAGTGTGAGGTACCTGACGATTCGGTGCCTGCCGCCTGGTACCTGGAGGACCAGAGGCTGATGCCCAGCAGCAAGTACGGGATGGAGCAGAAGGGAACCAAGCGGAGGCTCACGATCCAGGATGTCGGGATGGACGACGACGGCGTCTACCTGTGCGAGATGCCTGACGGAGGAAAGAGCATCGCTGAGTTATCGGTTAAAGGTAAGCCTGAAATTCAACTCTAGACACTTTGCACATGAAATTATGGCTTCTAGCTTTTGAAAAGGATGCAAAGTCACAGTTTTTACACTTTAAACAGGAAGTATAATTCGTAAGCTTCCACGGAAGCTGGAGGTCCTGGAAGGTGAGAACGCGGCGTTCTGCGTGGAGGTGGAGAGCGACGAGATGGAAGTCCACTGGTTCAAGGACGGCCTGAAGCTGCACGAGACGCACCAGACCATCCTGAAGACCTTCGGCAAGACTCACATTCTGGTTTTCGTCAACGTGGCCCACCACGACTCGGGCGTGGTGACGTTCATCGCCGGAAGGTCGACGAGTTCCTCGCGCCTCAAAGTCAAAGGTCGGTCAAACGGATGGTTGTTCTCGAGCTTTCTGGATCAGTCGTCAAAACGTCTCGTGTTCTTCTCAAGCCGCTCGACACTGTCCCCCGATCTGTCCCGTGGGAGTCAAGATGGACGTGGACAGACCCAACAGCGCCCTGCTCACCTGGGTCCCCGCCCCCAACAGTCCCACCTCCACCCGCTCCATCTTCGTGCTGGAGAGGCAGGAGGCGGGCTCCCAGGAGTGGCACAAGTGCTTCACCTCGGAGACGGCCACGTCAGCAGAGGTCGGCGGCGACAGCGTGCTCAACGAGGGCGACTACCGCTTCCGCGTCTGCTGCATCAACAAGTACGGACGCAGCGGACACGTGGAGTTCCCCAAAGCGGTCCATCTGGGTGAGTCGTCCAAATCCTCGCATCCTGGCCACCTCTCTCAACAAACATTGTTAATTTCACCGTTTTCTGTTGCGTTTAGTCCCCGGACCCAAGATCTGCACCCGCCTCCAAGGCTGTGAGGTCATGGAGGGAGAGGACGCGCGCTTCTCCATCGACCTGTCCGCCGCCATGGTGGGAACCTGGTTTCTGAACAGCGCTCAGCTGCAGCACGGCGGATGTTTCTCCGTGCAGCAGATCCAAACGAAGCACACGCTGGTGATCCGCGAAACCAGCGCGTCTGAGGACGCGGCGGAGATCACCTTCATCGCCAACGGCGTCCGGGATTCGGCCGTGCTCAAAGTTACACGTAAGTGCGAAAGTCTGTCGTTCAGCTGAGCACGGACGCCTTCTTTGGATCATCTTTATTTCTGTTTATGTCTTTGCAGCTGCTGTCATTAAATTCAACCCCGTGTCCGAGTTGGACAGCAACAAGAGGGTGGAGCCGGGCGACGCCATTGTGCTTTACTGCGAGGTCTCCCACCCCTGTGCGAAAGTGTCCTGGTTCAAGGACGGCGAGGAGCTCCAGGTGACGGAGGGCCTCAACATCCAATCAGACGGCAACATGAGGAGGATCGTGATCCAGGCGGCTGACGCGTCTCACTCTGGAGCTTACACGTGCCAAGCTTCAGGGGATGTTGTCAAGTTCAACGTAAACGTAGGAGGTAAAACGAATCCCTCTTCAGTCAGCTGAGATCTGGTTCATGTCCGGCTGCCGTCCAACCTCCGTGCCTCCTCAGGTCCTCCTGTGGAGTTCAGCCCTGTGGCAGAGGAGGAACTGCATAAGAGCAGCATGGAGCTGGACCCCGTGGTGCTGCTCTGCAACGTCTCCAGAGAGGACGCAGAAGTCGTGTGGTGAGA
>JAUESE010000063.1:507532-517674 GCA_032274725.1 Malacoctenus triangulatus
GTCTGGAGCGAACAGATAATAAAGTGGCTGCAAATCCATCAGTGATCCTCCAACATCCCAAAAAATGAGGAAAAAATGAGGAATATCTAAATGGTTTTTTACCCAGTTTGTCTGAGCAACTGACAATTTAAATAAAACGAATTATCTTTGATTCTTTTAGAGTTTTTTTTCAATTTTTTTCAAGACATTTTCTTATTTTTTGTTTGATTTGTTAATTTTATTGGAAATCAGACGTAAATTCATTTTTTTTTGTATTTTTATGGTTTTTTGATACATTTTTTTTTACTATCTTTCAAACTTTCAACAAAATATTAAAAACTCTTAATTTTTTCAGAGCGAACATTAAAATTCTCCCAAAAATTTCCTGCAAATCTGTCGTTAGAGGCAAAAAAAATACTAAAATTTGCAACAAAATTGCATAAACAGACCAAAAAAGTCATAGTTACTCATATTTTGCTGCTCCGAACGGACGAGTAGGTGTTAAAGGAAGAAGCGAGCGATAAGAATGTGAAGTATTTCTGTCCTGAACGACAAGAAACTGGGTCAATCGCTGAAACCTGCAGGTGATATAAGTCGATGATCTAAGTCCCAACAGAAGAAGCAGCAGCGTTTCCAAGCCTGGATATGGAGGCAGTGACTAATAGCAATATTAACTGGTACAAAAAAAACCCACTGAAACAGAGAAAGAAAAGCGGCCTCGGTGCAGAACAAACACCATTTCTGCCAAATGATGAAGATACGTAGGTGGATATTAAGCTGAACCTCTGGCATCGGAAAGGAAAAACAACAAAATAACCTACCTAGAGTCACATCTCTGAGCAGCGTCGGTGCACCGGGGGGGAATCACTCCCCGGACTATTCAGCTGTAAACCTGCCAACTCTTACACAACCGCCTGTACAGGCCGGGCCGAGCCGAGTGTCCTGCGAGCTCTGTGCGCTCGCCGCTCTGCTCCGCATCACTGTCACACACGATCGTGAAGCCAACGAGGTTTCTTTAATGCAGTTTTGACCAAACGACATAAAAAGTGACACTTTGATCGGGAGAGAGGCGCGATAAGACGGAGCGTGATCAGGTTTCATCGTCTGAAGCTGACAAATCAATCTCTCTCCCACTGTTTGGCCTCGCGCCGCCAAGAAATCTCCTCCTTTTGCTCGTTTTTTCTTTTTCTTCTTCGCGGCTTCGCCACCGAAAAAAATGACTCACATAATCTCCCACCGCATTCTGACGGCGGCGGCGTGAAATCCGGGCTGATGAAGAAGAGGACTGTGTGATTGCAGCAGGGGGACATAAAGCAGACAGCAATTACCCGGGAGAACAAGAGGGCGGCTAAAAATACTCCCTGCAAGTCGGACTCCGCTGGCCTAATATGGCAACGCGGGCCCCCGTGCTGCCGGCGAGGCGGCGCGCCAGCGTGCGCTCCCGTTCTGTTGACAAAAACCGTCGGACGAGCAGGTCGCGGCTCGCACACGTACGGCGCGAACGCACGTTTCACAGGGGAGCGCCTCCAAAAGGCGGGGTTTTGTTTGCCCCCCTGATTCTGTCTTTAAGAGTCGAGGGGGGGGCGGGGCTTTGTTTTTTTTTGATTTTCCCCACCACAAAGGGAGGCAACGGTGCCTTGGAGAAGGAACGGGGTTGCCATGGCAACTGTCCCTGTCCCCGGGATGCGGAGCGCCGACGTCCGTTTGGCGCCCTCACCTGATTGGATGTAGAGCGTGGCGCTGCAGGACGCCGTGCCCGCAGCGTTGACCGCGGTGGCGCTGTAGGAGCCGGCGTCGCTCGCCCGCAGCTCCTTGATCACCAGGCTGTGGCGCTCGCCCTCGGCTTTAACCACGTGGGCGGAGCCTGTCCGGAGCACCGCGTCGTGCTTCCTCCATGTCACTGAGGAGGCGGGACAAACACATTCACACAGTCAGAACAAGAAACTTGACCTTCTCGGGCGTCAGTGGAAGTTCCGGGGGGCTCAGGTGTACCTGTGGGGGCGGGGCTGCCGGTGATGACGCAGCGGAGCGTGACCTTGGCGCCGCGGGGGGCCGCGGTGTCCTCCAGGGGCCTCTCCACCCTCGGCGCCTCGGCCGGCTCGTCATCGGGCGACTGGTTCGAGTCGTCGGACGACGCACCTGCGAAACGAGTCGCGTTGGTGAGGCCTCGCCCCGAAAAATGCGACGCGCTGCATCGGAGCGACCGTCCCACCTTCCTCGGCTGACCGGGGGGGTCCGGCGCGAGCTCTCCTGCCCCTCCGAACTCGGCCCTCCCTCTTCCTGCTCTCCGTCTCCATCGGCTCGTCCTCCACCAGGATCGTCGGGATGCTCGCTCTCGGGGCCGGCGAGGTCCGTCCCGCCTCCGCCTTCCTCCTCTTCAGGAGGGGGCTGACGGAGGGGGCGGGCGACGGGCTGAGCCGGGGGGGTTTGGCCAGACAGTGGGGGCCCGACTCCCCCGCAGATATCGGGGAGGCTCTCTTCCCGGCGGGGCCGAGCGACGGCAGGTCGGAGGCGTTTCCCTTCGACGAGAGTTTGGAGGACGGAGCCACGGGTGCGTCTTTGTTGGCGGGCGCCGAGCTTTGTTGAGTTTCCCTGTGTGCCGAAACAATAAAGCTGTTACGCAACACCGACGGCGGCCGTGAAACAAAACACCAGATTTCGAGTCGCGTCACAGTTTGTGTCAAATCTGTGCGAGGAGCGACTCCTGCGTGGTTACGAAACGTGCCGAGAGATCATCTCCAAACCTGCTGTGGCTCGCCGTCCTCGCGGCTGTTGGCGATGGTTGCCCTGGTAACTGGTGAACTGGTGCCGTCGCCATGGCAACTGAGCTTCGCGCGGCGCCGTCTTCCAGGTGGTGGTGGTGGTCGGCGCCGAGGCCCCGCCCCTCCAGGGCGCGCTCCCTGGCCTCCAGCTTGCGGAGCACCTGCGGGGGGATGGGCTCCAGCTGGGCGGCGCCGGGGCGGTCCGTGGGCGACAGCTGCTCGGTGGAGAACGCCTTCTTCATGCTGGGCCGGCCCACCAGCTTCTTGATCCTCTGGAGCTCCTCGGCGAACCTGCTCTGGTAGCTCTGGACCCTCTGCGAGTAGGTGGTCTGCTCCTCCAGCGAGGACGCGCGCTGCTTGAACGCCGCCCTCTTCCGGGCCGCGCCCTCCTCCTTGCCGGCGCCGTCGTCCACGCTGGCCCGCCGCTCCTCGAAAGCGCGGACCTTCTCGGAAATCTTGGGTCCGGCGCGGGCCAGCTTGGGCGTCATGGTTACGGCGGCCACGCCCTGGGGGTCCGGGGCTTTGGCTGCGCCCTGATCTGGTTTTGGGGTGTTGCTGCTGTTTTTGAGCGTGCTGGAGGTTTGGTGGTTGGGGGGGAAACAGGGAGACGTTAGAGGACACGCCCTGCAGTTCAGCAGCGTCGGGGTGGGCGGGATCAAACGGGAGGTCGTGAACGCGTCGCAGGAGCGAAAAAGTGAGTTTCGTTTGGCGTCTCGACAGCGAGAACATCTTAAAAAACTGAAATAAATCATCGCTTTTGTTCCTGATTCTCATCCGGTTATCCGACTGTGCCGAACAGAAACAAACACCGACGCGGCCGGGAAGCAAAATCATTTGCAGGAATTCAAGTTGGGAAACATCAACTTTTACAAAAAAGCGCCCCTGCTTCTAGCGTCAGATACAAAAACGTCATGCCTCAAAAGAATCTCTAAGTCGTGACAACATTCATGCGAACACCGGCTCGGCTGGAACCCAGCGAGCCATGCATGCCACTGCAAACCTAGAAAGATGCGGCGTTGATCCAAAAGTGAGGCGGCTGCGGGGGGGCGGGGAAAGGGGCAGGGGGGAGGGGCTCTAGAAAACATGCAGAGGGTTAAAAAAAAAACCAAACTTCATCACAGTTTTCAAAAGGTGCTGATTAATACCGACAGCGTCTTGTTGGTTAGAACAAACCACACTCACAGCAGTCCGAGTCAAAGGAAAGTGTGGCGCAGAAAAGAGGAGGATAGTCGAAAAGAAACAGTTTGGGTGATCCGTGGAGGAAGTGTCTTCCCGAAAGTGAGAGTTTTTGTTTGAATTTGGAGTCTGTGGCCGGTCTGTGTTTGTTTTTTTTTGGGAGGGAGTCCTGGAGGAAGGAGGCCGTGTGCTATAAGGGCATGGAAAACGTTCTCCCTCTATAGAGGCTGAACATGCTGCCGTAGTAGTCGCTGCCCACCGAAACACTTTCCTCTGACCCCTGGACGGGCCGCGCCAGGTTAGCGTGAGACGCCCGGATCAGGGGCTCCACCCCCAGGTGACGCACGGGGGGGGCCCCCTCGGCGGGGCCCCCGCCGAGGGCTTGCCTGGCTGCGTTGGCCGGGTCCAGGCCGGAGCCCGGCGGGCGCGAGCCCAGCGCCCGGAGCTCGCGCTCCACCACGGGGTCGTAGGAGCCCGGCAGGGTGGCCCTCCGGTCGGGGGCGTCCGGGTTGTAGTCCATCATCCTCCCTCCCTCACCTGGGGGGGAGAAAGGGGGAGAAAGCATGGTCTGAGAAAAATGACAGAAATATAAAAAATTTTAAAAATCAGGTTAAATAAGTTCTGAAATTATAAAGCTGATTCACTTGTTAAAAATATTCCAACAATTAATTGTTTCTGTGAAAATTTATCGCAATTTGTTTCCTTTTTTATGACCATTAGATAGTTCATTTAACAACCACTCTGCCAGGTCAGACTGACATGAACAGAGTGTGCCTGCATGTGTGTGTCTCCATGTGTGTGTGCATGTGTGTGTGTGCTCAGAAGCAGCCTGCAAACACATGAGTCATTTCCCACTTGCATATTTATGACATTAACTAAGCCTGGTGAAAACGCTCTCATAACTCCAGAGGAGACGCGTGAAACACTCGTGTGGGTTTTAACGACCATCGCTCCCCTCCCGTTCGGCATTTTCATAGAAAATGGATGAAACAAAAACATGAGAGGCTCTAAATTGTCTTTCTGGAGCGCGGACCACTTAAGGAGATCCTCCCCCCCGTCGCAAATCAGGTCATGATTGGCGCGACGGAGGCAGGAGTGCTTGGGCAGCGAAACCGAGGAGCGGTCAGCATCTCCAGCCAACGAGGGGAGGAGGGGGAGGTGGGGGGCGGGGGGGGGGACCTCGGAGCGTCGATCGGGATGTAAAACGTCGGACGCTTCCTGCTTGACTGATGGAGCGGTGGGAGGCTGAGTCAGCGCCACCGCCGGGAGCCCAGCGCTATCTCGTAAAAGCAGGAGGCGATCCGGGCCGCTCCGACGGAGAATAAAGCTCCGGTTTCAGCGCGAATCTGATTTTGCACGCTGCGATTCGTCTCCTCGCTCTCCACAGGATCGGGAGCGAGTCGGTGGTGGTGCTGCGGAATCCAATCTTCTGCGAGAGAAGAAAGAAACCGACGCGCCGCCTCTTCCCTCCTTCGTGGCGACGGCGTTGCCGAGCGAGGAGAAGGATACGAAATGTGTCTGTGGTGGAGGAGAAGGGTGTCGATATCGCCGATCTATATTCAGACCTCCTGTTGCCTGGTTCGGAGCGGCGGCGAAGGGGGGCCATGCAGATTCTGCGTCTGCACTGCGCCAACGGCACTTTAGCAAATTAACGAATCCTCTTTTAGGGGGAAGAGGAGGAGGAGGAAGCCACGCCGGGTCGCCGAGGGTTAATCCCGACCAAGCGGCGAGACGTGATCTCTCCGTGTGAATCGGGGTCCAATCAGACGCGCTCGCACCTGATGCTAAAACAGGACGTGAGAGGTAATGAGAAATATCTGAAATGAGGGCAGAAAAGGGCCGAAACGAGGGCTAAAAATAAACCTTGTGCATAATATAACAGCGCTAACAACCTCGGCTTTAGAAGAACTGCTTCAAAAAAATGCATTTGCATTAGTTTTTGCACTGTTGGCAAGAAAATACAAGACGATTTAATCAGTGATGGTCATTATTTCTCAAGTTTGGACGCAGGATCTGTTGCTCAGAAACGAACGAGATCGAGCTCAAAGTCTCGAAGATCCTTTCCAAATCGAGCGTGGACTTTCCCGTGAAATGGTGGCTGCCGTCGCGGCCTCGCTTCGCCGGCGGCGCCGGGGAGCGATCCAGACCTGAGACAGGTTCCCTGCTGGAAAACTGGGGCAGTGTGTCACAGCGTTGCATCACACCGCCGGGGATTAATGCCTGCTGCCATATCGGGTTTCAGCCAACACGCGTCTTGGCCCGTGCTGATAACAGCCTCTGTTAAAGCCATCAATCCACACTGAAAACGGGACTCTTGTAAAAAAAAAAAAACAAACAAACAACAGTATGATTTTGGCAGCGGCGTCGGCGGCCGCAGTAAATCATCCTGGAGACGAAGAGCGACTTGAGACGCTGCACTTCAGAGCAGCGTGGGTTGGTGTTAACTGTGCGGAGAGGTGGGAGTTACCTGAGACCCCCCTCCGACCCGCCTTGTCCTGGTGCCTCCCGGGCCCTTCTTTGGTTTCCATCTGAGGTTCGGTGGTCTCGTCCTCTGTGGTCTCAGAGTCTGAAATCAGGAGGAGAGGAAGAGGAGCTCAGAGGAGGGGAGAGGAAAGGGAAAGTCAGGACGGAGGAGGAGGAGGAGGAGGAGGAGGGGGGGTTGTGATGGAGGCTGGAAAGACCAACAGTCCAGGCGAAAAAGGGAGAAAAATGACATTTCACATTTGCTTAGCAACAAACGTTGTGATGGGTTCCTTGAAAAGAGCCGCCGAGAGCCCCCCCAGAGTGAAATAAATGGGTTGAAACGCGAGCGTGACACGGAGCCAGCTGTGGCTTATAAAAATACATGGCTGAATCATGGAGGGGAGGGGGGAGAGAGAGAGAGAGAGGGAGGAGGGGGGGATGCAAAGCTGCTCTTCCCTCCGGTCTGAATCAGTGGGAGGTGACAAGAAGAGGAGGGGGGGGCAGCGAAAAAAAAAAAAAGGGACGACGAGAAAGAGAGACGATTCAGAGGAGGGGAGACAAAACCGCGTGAACCACACGACATCGGCAGGCTGGACAGATGGACGGGGAGGGGGGGGAGGAGTGGGGGAGGGGGGGGGGAGACGCGGCGAGACGGGCGGCTTTACCATAGCTTTGCTTTCGGCAGGAGCGGAAAACTTCGCTTCCATAGTGGCAGCAAGAGAGGGCAGACGGGAGAGCACCGTTACTATGGAAACCAGCATCTCTCTCACCCACACGACCGATCCTCTTCGTGCCCATTAAGAGTCTAAAAGAACCGGCAGCCCAACTGCCGGGTTTTTGCGGCCGAGCGGATACGTTTAGTGGTTAGAGGGGCTAGTGGGGGGTGGTGTGTAGGAGTCGGGGGGGTGTGGGGGCGCATGACGACCGCAGGGGGGGGGGAGGTCGCACCTCATTGGGCCTAACGCGGAGTCACTTCCTTATGAGATCATTCCAGAAGGTCTGCCTTAATGATAACAGAGCCACTGTAACATGAACAATCACCATTAGCTCAGTGCATTACGAGCAGCGTGCGTGTGTGTGTGCGCGCGCGTGCGTGTGTGTGTGTGTGTGTGTGTGTGATTATGGGATGTAGATCCACCCATCAGCATGGAGAGAGGTTTAATGGCTCACACTGAATAGATTCCAGTGTTGAAAACAGGATTTCGGGTCACAAATCGAACAAATACGACCAAAATATTCCCCCACAAAAGGCGTCATTCACTTAAGGTGATATTGCTTTTGTGGGGGGGTGGATGTACAATAACACAGACACTCGAAAAACAGATAAACACGCCGAAGCAATATCGTTGCTCGACAGCAGGAGGAGGAGAGGAGAGCGATCGCGGGGCTAAACGGAGGCGACGCGCGCATGCTGTTGGAAAGGCACAAACACTGTAAAACACGGAGCGGTGGAGCAAAACAAAAGAGCCAGAAGAGGTTTCCAGCAGAACAGAAGTGGTGTAAAGCTCATACTGACAACACACCATGGGTGAATCTGCCAAAAGTCCGCGTGGAGTGCCCAGTTCTCTGAAACAAGATACAAGAGCACAATGCATTATTCAGCAGCCAATGCAGCCAAAACAGAGTCCGGCGCGCGTCTCGCGCCGCGTTTTACTCCAGTGGAACGTCACACCCTGAACTCAAGCGCATGTCTCACGTTTAACTCGAAGAGAAACACAATAATCTGATGATTCAACCAGAAAAAAGGACATAATCCTGTCAAATCCACCGAGTTGTTGATTTAAAATGTTGTTTTCAGGAAGATTTTACAGACGAAACACAAACAGAGAAGATATTTTCGTCAAATTCACAAAAATAAAGCGTCTAGATGTTGTTGTTTATTTCACCCTGACACGCCGGCGCTTCCTTCCAGCTCTGTCTGGAGCGAGGACGCTTTCTGGGCGCCGGTGGCGGCGGCGAGGAGCTCTGTGGGCTCCCTGTGCTGATGGAGCAGATGGTGAAACTGCTTCCCAGACGGCCTGTCAATCAGCACCAGGGAGAGCTCCTGCCAGTGACTCACTGCGATGCAGTGGACGGCGCGCAAAAGTCGCAAAAAAGTGCAAATGAGTGGGTTCGCCCCCCCCCCTTCAACATTTACAGTGCACTCCCCGCCGGGTCGCGTTTTGCGAGGCAACTCGGTGAACTCTCGCCTGTTTGTCGTGATGTCCATCGTGTTGCCCTCCAGGCAATCATATCAGCAGTACGCAGAGACGCGTGGCGTCCTTTTGACATTCTTTTGGAGGGGGGGGGGCGGGGGGGGCGCTTTTTTCTGGGTCGCGATCCAAATCCGACTAAGCATCGTTCTCGCAAATCTGAGAAACGCGTCTCCGGGGCTCGAAATGGACGCAGGATCCCGGAAAAAAAGGGCGAAGCGACGCGCCGGCGAGCGCCTCGGTCTCGTGCCCTGCTTCCCCGTCTCCGAGGAGCGTAGCCCAGTGACACACTTTCTACCTGACCCCGATTTGTGCAACCTGTTATATGAATTACTTATTATTCGACAAAAGCGTGGCGAGCCAGCGTCGGACGGGGGGGGGAGTGCAGCATGTGAAAGTGGAGCGTGTCCTTTTTTCTGCGCGACTGTCGGGGGCTGAGATGCGTTTCTCCGCCGTCGCAGGCGCAGCTTTCCTGCGCTGACTTTCTTTGTTTGGTTCTCCCGGTTTGCCCTCAAACAGACACGCGAAAGCGGAGACGGGAAGCGGAGAGCGCGGCCGCGTCGCAGTCGCATTTTCAGTCGGGAAAAAAAGTGAGAGATTAAAACTCTTCTGCTCATCAAACGACTTGAGAATGAACAGATTTGCGTCATTCTGAGGTAAAGGGTGTGGCTTCCTGCTCTAATTTCAACAATCTCAACAAATTGCTTTGACAAAACAACAAACACAGCAGAGAAACACAACGCTGGGGAGCGCCGCTTTCAAGAAACTCACCTGAAAACGCTTCTTAGACCAAATTTTCTTCATCTTCCACTCGCGCTTCCTGTCAAGCGGACAAGATTACCTGTGGCATGAGCTCCCCCCCCTCAAAAAAAAAAAAACAACGTCCCCACAGCCCCCGTCCGAAGAAGAAGAAGAAGATACAGAAGCCCAGGGTGTGGCGTCAACAAGGAGGAGGAGGAGGAGGAGGAGGAGGAAGAGGAGGAGGGGGGGGTAGAAAAAGACAATCAAAATTCAAAGCGGGATTCGGCTGCCTGTTTCGAGCGTGGGTGTGTTTACTCTCCAGTCTGGCAGCAAGACAGCGAGGAAGAGAGCGAGGAAGAGAGCGAGGAAGAGAGCGAGGAAGAGAGCGAGGAAGAGAGCGAGGAAGAGAGCGCGCTCGCGAGAGAGAGAGCGAGCGAGCGAGCGAGGATGCAAATAAGCCAGGTGTCTTTGTGTCTGAGCGCGCATCCGCTGATGCGAGCAGCGTCCCACTGTGACGTAGAGGCTGCCTTCAGAGGAGGGGGGGGGCAATTCTCAGCTGGTCCGTCGATTCACCGACCCCCCCCCCCCCCCTCCCACCCTTCCCTCCCTCTCCATCCACGCTCTCCCTCGGAAAGAAGAAGGGAGGTGGGGGAGGGAGGTCTGAGCAGACGGGGGTGTGCTGGTCCTGATTGCAGTGATGAGAGTGGAGGATGAGAAAAGGAGGAGGAGGAGGAGGAGGAGGAGGGAAAAACGAGAACAACTGGCTTCAGCTGAGAGAGAGGAGGAGGAGGAGGAGGAGGAAGAAGGGGGGGAACGAGTGGGAGAGATT
>JAUESE010000063.1:830479-842359 GCA_032274725.1 Malacoctenus triangulatus
TTCCTCCTCCTCTTCCTCCTCCTCCCTCCTCCTCCTCCTGCTGCTACAGGGTGCCGAAATGTTGCTTACCCTTCAAACAGACGTCGGCGAGCCGCACGCCAAACTCGCCGTGCCACTCGGGAGGGTTTGTAGGGCACGGGTGTGTCCTCGATCCCCCCCCAACCCGGTGGGACGCACCCAGTGATGAGACGGGGGAATTCAAGAGTGAGGACGCAGGAAACGGAACGCAAAGACGCGAAGGAAGCGTCTGACGGCCGGTGTTCAGCGGCGCCGCTTCCAGACGGCTGCAGGAGCACGTCTTCCATTTGTGGGCTGATCAGAGAACGATAGCCGGCCTATTATTTCCCTCCGTCGCCCAGTCTTCGGTACACACCGCCTCCTTCCTCGCAGCCGAGCCGCTCCACAATTTGGAGGGAAAACAAACAGTGCGGCTTCGGGAGACAACATCATTTTTATTTCATGACTCGGCCTCGCCAGCCATTCCTCGTCCGAGGCAAACTTCGGAGAGATACCGACCTCGGAAAAAACATCCTCGTCTTTTTTCTTCCACTTGGTGGCGCCTTTTTCCGAAGAAAAATAGTGCACACTAGGTGGCAGCACTGAGCAGGGAGGCAGAGAAACACGGCGCCATTTCGTTCCTCGAGCTTCGGCTGCTGAGTTCCCGTTAACGTTGCTACTAATCCCTGCGTCCATCGAAGGGGGGAGCCGGGTGATTACGATCGACGCCCTCCCCCTCCGCACGCCGGCCCCTCGCAGTCACGCTCGCTGCAACGTGAGTGTCGGAGGGAAGAAGAGAAGGAGAAGAAGATGCGATGGGGTGTTTGATCACAGGACGCTCTCCAGCCGCCCCGCATCGACAGCGCGGCCGCATTAGAAGTCGAAAACCGGAGAAAAGAGGGAAAGTTTTTCTGCCTGATCGACGGACGAATCATTTATTTACAGCCGGTCTGTTCCTCGCCGTCAGTCAGTGTTTACTTCTGCCTCCGACCAGCTGAGATCCTCCGTCTCCTCGCCTGCACCACCCAAATCTGCCCATGCAGAATTTGTCCCTTTGTTTGTTTTTATTTTGTTGGGGTGCAGCCCCTTGTTTCTCGGCAGCTGCCGGCCCCCGCCCGATCCCCCCCCCCCCCCCGGCCGGCTGTCTCAGATTGATGCCGCGCGGCGGCCGCCGTCCCAGATGTGGCTGTTTGTGCCTCCTCGCTTATTTTGTTTGGGAAAGTGAGTTAATTAGAGGCGGCGACAGCGCGCGGCGCGTGAGGGATGGCGCGGCTCGCATCGACCCCATCTGCACGCCGCCTAATAAATGCTAAGCGCGAGGAGGGATTGTATCGGTGCTGCGCGGGCGCGTGTGTGTGTGTCAGGTAAAATAACAACCCAGATGAACCTCTCTGTATGTTTGATACAATCAATAGCACATTTTTTTCATCTCTCCACTTATCTGGCTGTGGGAATCGCACACACACACACTCTCTCTCTCTCTCTCTCTCACACACACACTCTCTCTCACACACACACACACTCTCTCTCACACACACACACCTCTCTCTCATGTTCCCTCTCTCCTTGGCTCCTTTCATTGCCGTCCAACACATTGATGTTACAGATAGGAGAACCTATCCAGCAACAATCCTCCTGATCTTCTGGCTGATATCTTTCACAAGCAATGACGCTCTCGTCTGATTCCAGCAGCAATAAAACACAATATTCTTTTTAACGTGCCCGCAGTTTTTTCTCCCCCTCCTCCTGCCTCCGTATTATATTTGACGGATAAAGAGAAAACAATCTTTATTCTCATAAAGTGCAAACTATAAAAAGAACGGAGCCTTCCCGGCTGCTCGTCCTGCAGAGTACACAGTGCCATCTAATGAGGGCTCGCTAGATTTTACTGAAATGAAGAGTCTGCCTTCAGTCTCCTGCCGTCTAATCTACTGAAAAACATGCAGCTAACCATCCATTCAGTGCACATTTACCGTCTAACCAGGGAGCTGCAACGCGCGCGGAAATCATTACACCTGACTGGCCGATGAAAGGCTCCGTCTGATCGGTGTTTTCAGGGGCCGACGGGATGCGTCTAATACCCGGTGTCTCTTCAGCTTTCCTCCACTTCCTGAAGATCTCCTCTCGGACGCAGGAAGAATGCTCAATCGCAGGTGCTAATGAAGCATCAATCTCCCCCACCACACGCACCAAAAGATGCTCCTGGAAAGCCTGTTTCTGCGGGACGGGGCTAATTGGGCCGCGGCCTCGCTTCGGGTTCCATGGCGGGGACGACTGGGGGGGGGGGCTCCCGCGTCTCCTCCTGCTCCCCTAATCACCAGTTAGAGGAAAGTGGAAATTCGCCCCGTGGTGGGGAGCGCGGCGCCGAGTATCCGAGTACCTGCCGCGCCTTCGTTAGCTGTCTTTCTTCGCCCCGGCCTGATGAAATCCAGGGCTGAGTTTCCTAATGAGAAATCAATGAGTTCACAGCCAGAGGCCCCCCCAGGCTCCCCCCCCCCACCCCCCTTTGCTCCTGCACTGTCATTCTTTCATCCCTCGCGCTCTCTCTCTCTCTCTCTCTCTCGCCCACTTCAGCCTGCTTTCCCTCCCTTCCTCCTCTCGCCGCGTGGCGCTCGCTCTGACACATTCCTCTGAATTTGCTTTATTGCGATAAACATCATATGTCTTCCTTTGAAATAAAGATCAGAGTGGCTTATTTACTTTACTGGCCTATTTCTGCTGCTGAAAGCCGAAGCTTTGAGGGAGTTCGAGCTATATATAAATATATATGTGGGTTTGCCGGTTGCAGCGCTGTTCAAGTCTAAATGCTTGGAGTGAGTGTGTGATGAGCTTCCTGCCTGCAGCCTGCAAACTTCTCCAGACCATAAATATGCCGCACAAAAGCAGGCGCACAACAAGTTTGTCGCGCTCGGCAACAGTTGTGTCGCCGCGGGAAGGCAGCCGAGATGATACCTGGCCTGTATTTACACCTGCCGCTGCCGAGCCAGCTGCGCCTCTCCCCCTGGAGGAGTATTAATTATGCATAATATGACACTGACATGATGATTACTTATCCTCTCTCGCTCTCTCTCTCTTTCTTCCAGGTAAGCCAGAGTCTCTCTTCCTTTGCAGAAGCTCCCCTGCAACCGTCATGAGTAATGTATGGCTTATTTATCGTCCTCATTATGTATGAGCGTCATATGTTGCGGCTGCCATTATTCATGGCCGCGGATGGCTTATTCATGGTGCTTAGGGTGGGCCGGCGCCCGGGTGGGGTCTGAGTTTGAGATGAGACGGGCGGGTCGACGCGGTGAGACCTGCTGCTGCTGCTGCTGCTGCGTGCCGGCTTGTTGTGAAGCGTCTGAACGTGGGAGGAAAGCTTGCATATTGTGGCGAATGATGTATGCAGACCTCACAAAAAAGTACCCCAGAAGAGCCCCCCCTCCCTCCACCCTCACCCCCCCCTCCCTCCACCTTCACCCCCTCCCCCCTGCACAGACTCTCACACGTCTATCAATCCCGCAGCAGGCGACGGAAACATGCGCTTTACACGACAATTGCGACCACCTTGGGAAACAACCTGACTCCCCCTAAGCCCCTCCCACCCCCCTTCCCCTCTCCCCCCCATGTTTCCATCAGCCATTAATTAAAATCTGTCAAACATTTGAACTTCGGTGTTGCTTCAAATTTCTCCCTAATTACAGATTTCCATCCACGTGTTTTTTTCTTTGGCTCCGCCCCTCTCGTTTGAAAATGGACACAGAGCTGCGACGCGATTGGCTACGCGGTCACCCTCGGCTATCGGTCCAATTTGCTCCTCTTCGATCTGTCGCGGCGCGAGCGCGCTCGCACCCGGCCCGCCCGCCCCCCCCCCGCCGCCGCCGCGGAGTCCTCAGTGGCGGGCGCCATTTGCATAGTTCCCTTGAAAAAGGTGGATGTTGGCTGCTCCGTTTGTGGAGTTAATGAGGCTCTAAGTTGCCGTCAAAGTCAAATTTTTTCCGTCGGATCCTTTTCCCTCTCCCGCTGAGCCTTTGAATTCGTGAGGCTTCGCGAGCTCCGCGGCACAGACGGGGGCTTCTTAACCCGACCGAGCGCGCGGCACTCTTTGTTTATCCGTTACCTGTTTACCTAAAAAACAACAAGGATGCCCGGGAACCGGCGGTGCCGGTTTTCGGGTCGCCTTGACGGAACGTACGGACGTTTGATCGACGCTGGTCGTCTCTTTTCACGCCGCTTCCTTCAACGTCGGCAGTGACAGAGATGTCGTTCCCAGTCGTGGCTTCATGTTGACATTTTGTATTCGTGGTTGTCATGGTAACTGAGGCACGACTAGTTGTACTAGTCATTCAGTAGATTTTGTTAATGGAACGTAAGTAGTTCACAATGCATGTATGAAGAAAGACTACTTTTGTGTCGCAATTCTCGATAACTGCGAGTACTTTTGTGTCATACAAATGCTTTTGACTTGAACAATACAGCAGATATATACGGTGAATGTTAAAGATCTGTAGGGTCCTTACAGAGTCTGTTCATCTGGTCATGCTCACAGTCTGAAGCGTGTGTTTAATTCATATGTCGGCGTGCTTCCTCCTGTTCACGCTCTGGTGCCTCGCTGCGTTTTCGTGCACATTGTGTGTTTCCTCTTTCGGCCTCCGGGCTCTTTGTCGTCCCTCGAGCGCGGCGAAGGGAAAGAAAAACCTGTTGGAGCCTGTTTTCATCGAGCGACGAGTCTCTTTAGGTTTCACTCTTTACACGCGCTGCCTTCGATTCGGGGGGGGGGGGCCAGCCTGGCGGGCAGCCGGTGGGTCTGGCAGGCCGCTCGGCGCGTCGGGGGATTTAGTCCGGGCGGAAATATCACAACAACCATCTGATAGGTTGCAGTGAAATGTTGACATTTACAGTCTCCAGTGGTTAAAGCCGGTGACGTTTTCCTCCTTCTGATCCTCCGTCTCATGAAGTGTCGCCCCGAGGCCGCGTCGAAGGAAAAACACGTCGGACGTGTTCAGACCGGGACTTTTAACGACCGACTTTTCTCATTTCTGTGACTCCTAATCGATCAATTTCCTGCACGTTGAGCGTGGAAGTCGTCTGAAGCTGACTGCAGCATCTCTGCTGGTTTCAGAGTTTCACCTGCAGCGCAGCCTTCAGTCGGCCTCTCTCCAATAAAACTCTGCATTTTGGGGGTCGAGTGCAGGCCAGGCGGGGGGGGGGGGCGTTCCTCGCGCTGCATCTCATTCCTGGTGAGGCCGCGGAGTTCTCGCAGTCGGACACACCTTCTCCCTCAGACTCTCGACAACCGAATCGTTTCTGGCGTTCCCTTCGAGCGTCTCCGTGGGAGACGGGAGGCGAAGCGTTTAGCTCTACACGCTGAAAGGTCATCGGATCTGTTCTCTCCGACCAGAAAAATCCGATAGGAGCTGTCCAGAAATGTTCCAGACGGCTTTGCTCGCTGCTTCACAACCCGGCGTGAACTTCGATGTTTCGGGGAGGGAGCGGCTGAAGGGGGAGGAGCCATTAAAAGCAGCGCCGCGAGGAGGACATGGATTCCATCCTGAGAACGCGTCTTTGTGCGTCGTCGCGCGTTGACTGAAGTCTCGTGACTTGTCCGAAGCGCCCATACGTTCGTGGCCGACCCGGGAGCGATCCCGACAGCCGGCGAGCGCGGCGCGTGAAAGTCATCGTCGGCGCCGCCAGCGAGGAGACGCTCTCATTTGCATGAGTTCCTCATCAGTCGAAACATCCCAGTAAAAAATGCTGTTTCTCCTCGCCGAGCGCTCTCCTGGCAAAAACATCTCACGCGCGTCTGTCTCCGCTGACGAAACTGCGTGTCAACAGTTTTCCGAGCAACTGTTTGCCGATTCTCTTTGAGCCGGCGCTGACCCTTCACAGAGTTTCCAACCCAGGAACATAAGTGGTGTTTTCACGGCGCGCGGCCCCCAGCGACCATGTAAAATATAAGAGACTTCCCTCCCGTGACTCCGCAAAACTTCAAGCCGCGTCGAGGAATCAAACGCGTCGAGGGGGCCGGCTCACATGTGCTGCCACCCGGCGAATCAAGAGAGAGAGAGAGAGAAGGTGGGTTCAGAGCGGGGGAAATATACTTGCTGTCTCTGCCAGTTTCGGCGCCGTGTACATTAATTCAAAGTCAAAGGAGGGAAGTGGGGGAATTAAAGCACCGGGACCCCCAAGGACAATAAAGCGTGGAGGTGGGAGGAGGAGGAGGAGGAGGGGAAGAACAAGGCAGAGGAAGTAAAAGAGGAGAGAAAAGTAATGCTGAAGTGGAAATCTTTTACTCTGCTCGTTCTGTCCTAATGGAAGACTCCCGTGGCAGCGAGACGGCGAGCACACGCGTGGAATCACTGATGAGGCGCCGCCGCCGCCACCATGATTCCTCCATATTGCCCCGCCAGGCTGTAAAAAGCATCACTTCCCAGCTGACGGCGCTGAACTTTTGCCCCCCTCCAGCTCTGACCAATGGGCCGGTCCGACGGGGGGACGGACCCTTTAAATCAAACCTTCCCTCGAACGGAGGCTGTGGAGCCGCAACCTGCAGTTTCTGTTGTTTCCATGTCGACCGCGGGAGGACAACAACAACAATAACCACTCGCCCAGATGGGAAACTGTCACGGCGCCGCTTTTTTGTTTCACCCTGAAAGCGTGAAGTGCGGACGCTTTTTCCGCCGACACTGAGGAACAATTAGAGATGTCAAACATCCGCCGACACTTTGACATGAAGCCTGACAGCCTGTTTGTGCGCCGCGGTGACGGATCATTTGTTAAACCGGTGGCTCGCTGTTGGCTTATTAGTCCTAAGTAGGCTTGTCTTTCAGGAGTCCTTGTCGGCGCGTTTTTTTACGACAAAAAGTTCTGCCGCCTTTTTTTTCTTGATTATTTTCTTAAAGAGGCAGCAAGAAGGTGACTGAGCGCTCAGCCCTGATTGGCCGGCGCGCTCCCCCCTCTCTCCTCCTCCTCACTCCTCCATCTTGGCTCCCTCTGACACAGCGTCCCGGTGGAGCTCCACCGGGTGCACTCGTAAAACGAACAAGCGCGCCTGTCCATATCTGTGACAGCCACACGCGCTGGACAGAGACACACAAACACACCCCGGCGTTACACTTGTCACTCGATCCATCCCCCCCCCTCCCCCCTTTGAGGATGTTTCAGGAAAAGCAGGCAAACTCCCCGGAGTCAAATTCACTTGAGGACATCGAAAAAAAAAGCCTGGAATAAACCAGCTAATCTGCCAAAACGTGGGCCGCAGCTCCACGCCGCCATCGAGGGAGGGACAGGAAGAACGCCGCTCCCCCCCCCCCCGTTTCATCCCAAACGCCGCCGCCGCTTCCTTCTGTCCCCGGCGCCGTCTTAACAGACGAGGCATTCACTCCGACGCGCCGCATAATCGCTCCCTTTCTCCCCCCCCCCGTGCAAGGTCACTCCTCTCCCATTGTGCCGGCTCCCGAGTCGGCCTCAAAAGGCTCATTCAGATCCGTTACCAGCCTTTTGTAAATATTTAGTGCCGGCGTTCGCCGCGCACCTCATCATTTCCTACCCGCTATATAATTCACCGGAGGATTAGCGCGCGGCGGCGGCAGCGTGTCCTTGATGCAGAGATACGGCGGCGGCTTTGGATGTCCGACACTTCAGTCACAATAAAAGGCGGAGGAAGCGTCGCGCTCCGGCGGAGAGACGCGCTCATTTCGGAGCAGAGAATTACACGCCAGGGGGAAAAAACACGCGTCTCGCCATCTCGTCGCGTTTTCCGACCAGAGGTGTCGTCGGGTAAAAGCCACAGATCCGAGGCCTCGCTGTGTCCGTCGGCGTCTTTCTCTGAGTTGGGGCGGGGGCAGAGGGGGCGGGGTTAAATGGCGAGGCAAAGCAGAGCAAAGTGCTTCTAGAGATTGGCTGATTGATTGGATTTCACACTTCGTGGTGGCTTCACAGCAGCTTGAGGAGCATAACAGGTGATTATTCCACTGGGGGGGGTAATATGGAGGGGGAGTGCAGAGGACATGAGGGGGGAGGACGTTTGTATGAGGGAGGATAGGAAGCATGCTGGGATGTTCAGATCAAATTTGTGAACAATTCGCGGTTTATTTCCACTCGGTCTCGTCTCGTCTTGTTCTTTGTGAGTCCTTTAACTTCTCCGAATCTCCTGGTATCAATATTTTACCATAAACTTTAAGATCTCGCAATGAAAATATGGTAATTCCGAGTTGTTATTTCCCTTCCGTGGGACGCGGCGGCCAACCAGCTGCTTTGTACTTGAAACTAATCCTGCTCGAAGCGTTACGCAACCTGGCAACTTTTTTTTTTCCTCGCGAGTTGCCGTCTCGCTCCAGAAGTGCTCCGGCCCGGATCGATGCGTCTCCTATCAGCGCTCCACCTTCTCCTGCCCGCCTCCACCCTCGGTCGCCCTCGCCGCAATCCGCCCGCGCCCAGCCGCGGCCTCAAAGCAATTAGCGGGAGAGCCGCGACCGCTCCGTCTGCCCCCCCCCCTACTTGGGCCTGACAGCTTACGGCCAGGCCGGTTGCCGCCGGCGTCCGGGCGCCGCCGCGCTTCGTTGAGTGACGGGTGACGCTAGGTGCAGCGGGGCGCGGCACCCGCGGAGGGGGGGAGGAAGGGGGGGGGGAAGGGCGTGTTGAGGCCGGTCGTTGTCGGGAACTTAAAGTCGGCCGGAGCGCAGATTAGAGCTGAATGGCAACACGAGCAAATTAACCCAGACAAAGGTTGAAATTTGCATGCAGCGAGTGGAGAGAAGTGCACAGAGGAGACACACACACACACACACACACACGCTTGCTCACGCACACACACGCGCTCACACACACATTGAATGACAGGGATGGGCAGCTTTGGGCTCAGTTGATGTGGGAGAGTTGTTTCTTCCAGTTCAAATCCTCCATTTACGGCTGAACCTGACCAGCTGTGAGGAGCTGTTACTCTCGCTGCTCCCTTTGGACCCCCCCCCCCCCTCTCTCCCCCTCTCTCCCCCCTACCTCCCCCCCTCTCTCTGACTCTTATCTTTTCCTTCTCCAGCAGAGTCTCAGCCCTTCTTTTATATTCTTTATCCTCTCCGACTCCTTCTCTCCTCCACCTTGTTTCAAAATTATTGCACTTTTCCCACAAAGGCGATGACAGTTATATTTATGGGATGCGGGTGTGTAAAGCACAGAAAAAAGGACGGAGAGGCAGAAAATAAAACCTGGTCTTTTTCTTCTTTTTTTTTTTTTACTGTTTGCCACCAAGAACACATTTCAGCCCGCACTTATATTTCCTGTCATGCTTGGACGTCCCGCTGTCTGTGACTGATGGTTATGGAGCAGTCTGGAGTCTCTGCAAGGCTTCAGCGTCCTTCTTTCGGGCTCTGGAGGCGCTGCGTGTGATTTTCCACATATATAAGAGCGAACGTGTTCAGGACGACGCGCTTTGCTCCACCTTCCTGCTTCCTTTTAGCTCTTTCTTCCCATCTCATCTCTGTTGTTGTTGTCTCTGCTCGAGTTTTTCTCCGACTTGGCTGCTGTCGTGTCATTCGCACATGCAAGCCTGCACAGTGGCCGACCCGAAAACACATTGCGATTGTGTGAAAGCGGCGGCGGCGGAGGAAAACCTTCGGTGAGACAGTCCGACAGCCGGCGAAGGAAAAAAACTCACTCACGACCAAGTGCTTTCACTTCCTGTTTGCACGTCGTTTGAAAGGAGACGGTCAGGAAGACGTCGTTCACATGTGCAAGCGTCGCCTCCTCCAAGTCCGAGCGCGCCGCGCGGCACCGCTCGTGCACGGAGCGCCTAATGAAGGTGGAAGCCGAGGATCCCAGTTTGATGAACTCTGTTACTCAATTAGCGCAATTAATTTTCCTGCGGCGCCGCCGAGTGAAATGGAGTCACGGATGAGCGAGCCGCACTTTCACTATCTTCCTTTATTTTTAGGCAGCTGCCTGCGCGCGCACGAGCACGTGTGAGTGTGGGGTGTGTGTGCACAAATAGGAGAGGCGATAAAGGGGAGCGTTTTTTTTATTATTATTATTATTTTTAGGGTGACTCTCATTTTGTTTGTGAAGAGAAACAGAAATTGTGTTCTCGCTCGTTCGCCGCACAAGACCAGCTCCCGCCTTATCTCCTCTAAGCTAATACTCTTCACGTCTGATTTAGCTTGAACTGAATTACAAATTCGCATGCATGAGGGCGATGAGGAGCTCCTGTAAAAGGCTGATTCCCTGTGAGATCCCAGAAATGAAGTGATATGAAGCAGCAGGAACATAATGCTGCTTATTTATGGCGGAGGCAGATTGGATTTGTCTCCACAAAGACACAAGCAGGAGAAGCTTTGCGGTATGTTATTGTGTCGTGAGCCGTCCTGCAGAAACCACTTGCTTTTGTATCAGGGTGCATTCAGGGACTGGAACGAAGAGTTGGATAAACATGTTTTCCATGTTTTCGTAACAAATTCATTGCAGGATACTTTTAGATTAAAGAGGTGAGAGTCGTTTCCTGAAGACAGTGTCAGAAAATATTGATTTTAATCACAATTATTTAGTCAAATTAATCCTTTAACCTATCACTCATCCTTCATCCACCTTTATCTGTTTAATTTACATATTTTAGTTTATTTTAGAAATTTTTCTTGATCAAGATCAACCCCAAAAATGTCGTGAGGAAGATTTATCCTAGAATATCAGTTCTGATTTGGTTTTTCTTGTGTCTCCAGTCAGATTTTCTGTTTCTCTCCGTCGAAGTCAAAGTTGAAAACATGGAATATAAAAAAAAACCCGCCTTTCTGCGACAGCCCCCGCAGTTTGAGGCCAAATCTGTGTTGAAGTCAATGTTTTACTGGGAGCCCGCTTGGCCAGACCGGCTCCTCGCCGCCCTCTCAGACCTGTTACCATGCAACCACGTCAAAGTGCCTGGCACGGGAGGGCCAACAGGCGGGCCCCCGGTGGCGCCCGCAGATGGCGGGGCGGTCAGAACAGGCTGCGAGTATGCGGCCCCTCGCTGTTCGCACACATTCACACGCGCCGAGCGCCGCCGACTGTTGCTTTGTGTGCTAACAACCGGGCCGGCCGGACTCCCACTCGGCCCCCCCCTGCTCACGGGAAGACAGCGTCCAGGTAGACAGAAGTGGCGTCGGTTCGGATGAAAGAAAGATGGAGGGCGAAGCAGATCACAGGGTCTCTCAAGTCTCTGTCCCTCTAGCGCCCCCTCTCGGCAGCAGCGCGTGGGATCTCGCAGCCCCCGGTTTTGCCCGCGCCGGCGTCTCCTCCGATCAGCCGGGGGGGTGGGGGGGGCGCGAGTTAAAACAAAGCCGGGCTCTGAGTGACAGGTGGAGGCGCGGCGGTGCCAGCGCGGTCGCGGTTGGCAGGCAGCGGTGACAGTCGTCCTGCTGCCACACAAGCTGCTCCCCTCGTGCCGGAAAACCGCAGGCGAGTCCAGGCTGGTCACTCCTCCTTGTCCCACCTCCCCCCACCTCCCCCCCACCCCCATCCATCCATCCAGCCATCCATCCATCCATCCACCCCTGCATCCTCGCCTGTTCCTTTCATTTTTCATCCCTGTCTGAGAGCTTTTTTCTTGCAGCCAAAGCTTTTATTTGGCACCGTAGAGAGTAACAGTCTTGGTTTTGATGAATTTATACAACACTTAAAATTCAAGTGACATTAAGTTCTCCAAATATTGAAAATAATCTTCAATTTATTGTAATTTACACAAGTTTTCTCTCGTTAGAGGCCTGGTTGAAGAATTGAAATGGACTTGTTCAGGATACGATTTTCAGGCTCCGTTTCGTTTGTTTGCATCGAACTGAGTAGCAGAACTAAATGCGGTGCCTCACACTGAGCTGCAACGCCACCCACGGGTGCTGCGGTGGGGGGGGGGGGGGGGGGGGGGGGGGGGGGGGGGGGGGGGGGGGG
>JAUESE010000063.1:928462-940058 GCA_032274725.1 Malacoctenus triangulatus
TTGTCCTCTTTATTGCCCCCCCCCCCCCCCCTTCCTGTGTGCCTGGTGGTCACTCGGAAGCCAAATCACAAAGCGTTAGATCAACGCCCAAACCTTCCCATTGTGCCGGCTCTGCAGCGAGGCCCATGGAGCTGCTGTCTGCCGAGCTCCTTTTAAATCTCAGCAAATCTGACAGCTGGTTTGAAGTTGCCCCCCCCCCCCTCCCCTCCCTCTCTCGTGGTCCCCACGGTCCCTCAGCTTCCCCTCCGCGTTGGACATAACAGGCCCGGCTATCCGGCGGACACTGGGTGTCAGAAGGACTGGCTGTGAGAGACGGAGCCTCTCAAACTTTCGCTCGCTCCGCGTCGGAGACGGCCAGAGTTTCTCTGGGCCAATCAAAACACGTCACCGAGAACAACAGCGACAGCCCGAACGGCGAGCTCAGACAATAGGGGGAGAATTTTTTATTTTTTTTGCAGAGTTTTTCTCCCGACGAACAGGCGTGACGACCTTTCTCCGCTCGCTCGACATCCTGAGAGAAAAAAAAAAAAAACAACGGGCACTTTTTAAGTAGCACATGTGTAAAAACGCAGCTGTTTGGTTGATTAGACAGCCGCGATGTCGGAGGCGATGAAAAGCAACAAAGAACAAAAGGAGGTGGACCAAAAAATTGACAGCAGCGTGCGTGGGAGTGGAGCCTTCCAAACGGGGCCCCGTGCCAACGCCGTGGTTAGTATTTAACATTAACAACCCCACAGTGGGAGTGGCTGAAGGGCCGGGTGACAATCAGCTGCACTGTTCCACTCACTCTGTAATTAACCCGTAGTCAATTAAGGCTCGGCGACAGACGAGGGGCCGTGAGCGCTCTGGCAGGTCCCACTTTGCCTGCGCGCGGCTGACGGGGGGGGGCGGAGCCGAAGCCTGTCGCTCACGCCGGCGTTCCTGGCGGGCCACGAGTCACCGCGGAGAAGCTTTCGACAGATCCGTCACTGTCACTCGTCAGAGGGAGGGGAGGGGGGGTGAGGGTGCATGAGGGGGTGACTGTTTAGGGAGGGGGGAGGGGGGAGGGGTGTCAAAACTTCATCCCAAGTTTGCAGAGAAGTTGTGTTGAGCTGTTTGTCGGTGTGTGTCGCAGGCAGGCGATGTCACCGCTCCTGCAACGGGCGCTGCTGGGGCCACCAGGAGGACCAGTGTCAGACGCGTGAGTACGCACGCCCCCCCGGCCCCCCGCATCACGGAGCGAGGCCTCTGATTGGTCCGCGCCGCAATCAGGCTGACCCGCTCCTCGAGCAGGCCCGGGATCTGTTTGCAGCGTTGACTATCACAGCAGGGCGTCACTTAATCAGGACAGAACTGACAAATGTGGACACTCAGACTGTCGATTTTCGTCATCAAAACGAGTCCGCGAGCTGCGCAGATTTGTCTGAGTTTTGCAACGATAAAGATTGAATCTAAAATGCACTCGTGAAGAGCGGCAGAGACACAACTCGGTCTCCTCTGTTCTTTTTCTCCCACGAATGGTTAAAAAAAGGAGGATTCAGTAAACCAAACATCGTGATCTGTAACATAAACATCCAACATAAGTCGCATCTTTTTTGCTGCTTTTTCACTTCGTAAAAAACACTTTTTTCCTCCGTTTTTTTTTTTTTTATCCTCCACCAAAATCTGGGTCAAAACAGGAGAGAAAAAGGAAACGTAATTATTTTCCACACAATGTCATTGTTTAAATATTGTGCTGAGAAAAAAAAAGAACAAGCTAACTAAAAGTAATAAAAGATAAAGCGACAAAGGAAGGAGGCCAGCGAGTGGACTGTCGGCGCTGCGTCTAATTACAGGATGCTCCACTCGTTGTGTTTTAAAGACCTCGAGAGCGCCTGGCCTGTTTTTTCTCACGCGAACACGCATTAATACACCACAGAGCCTTGTTGTTGTTGTTTTTTCTACGGCTGCATCATTATGTTTCAGCAGAGAGTGAGCACAGCACTTTTTTAGCGCCCTGCTCCTGCTGACTCGAGGAAGAGAGCGGCGCCGGCGCCACACAACTCTGTTTCTTTTTTTTTCCTGCTAATGATTCAAAAAAGGTCGTTTGGTGGTTTGCATCCAGAGTCAGACGGCGGCGAGCTCTCCATTTGTAGTTTTCAGGAGGAAGTGGCGAGGAAGATCATCCGAGGGCGCCGACGTGCTCCGGCTGAGCCTCGCCTGACCTTTTCGTTGCCGCGGCCCCCTCGGGTGTCTCCCGTCAGAGCGGCGAAGGTTGAGGGTGGCGACATTGTCTCGGCGGCCATCTTGGCGCGCGCCGGACCTTTAATGCTGTCGTCTGCTCACGTTCCCGTGCAGTGACGAAGACGGTGTGCGCCGAGCAGTGTGACGGGCGATGCTTCGGGCCCTACGTCAGCGACTGCTGCCATCGGGAGTGTGCCGGCGGCTGCTCGGGGCCCAAGGACACCGACTGCTTCGTACGTCACACCACACACACACACATCAACACACAAACCATCAGGTTTCCAGAATACACACGTCTCTAATCGCACTGATTTTGTTGGATTCGCTTGTTCAGTCCGCATGTTTCGCTTTGTTTTCTTACAAAGTTTGCCAACTTGCTCTCTGATTATTGTTATTTATAATGTTGAGTTATTAAATTCAGGTCGTAACTCCGCCTCCCATGATGCGACGCGAAAGTGGAGTCACTCCAACATGTTCCAAAGCTTTGTCATTGGTGCTCACGTGATGACGAACGACGCATTCGTCCCCTCTGCCGCGTCCCACAAATTCGCCGCAGCATCTGTTTGTCATCGTCGCCGTCCCCCCCCCCCCAAACGATGCACTTTGTTTACCTGCTGATAAATCGTGCGTCATTTTACAAGGCCGTAAAAGTCTGCGACGGCAGCGGCGCTCCTCAGAGAACAAATTGGTGATTCAGTGTTCCAATTAATGTCCCTTTTATCACTTCAAGTCGCGGCAGTTTGGAAAAAAAACAGCCGCGCGACAAACACACACACGCGCACAGGCAGGGCGAGATGATATTGTAGTTGTAATTCACCGAAAGGCTCATCCAATTCAATTACTGTCGTTTCAGCCCGTGGCCACAGACGACAAAACACTTAAGAGGTTTATGGGAAAACATTTCACCATTTACATCACGGCTGTAGATCAATGGCTCCAATTTTTCTCCCATTTGGCGTTGGGAGAGGCGAAGGGGGCAGCGCCGTGATCCCCGCGTGTCGCCGCGCGGCGTAAAAATGAAATGCGGCCGTAATACTCTCTCACTCACGCTGACTTATGCGGGGGGGGGGACGGGGACGTAAACCCTCCCCTGGCGACGCCCCGTTTGCCATGCTAATCCCTGCCCCCCCCCCCCCTTTCTCTCCTCGACTCCCTTTCTCTGCAGGCTTGCACCAACTTCAACGACAGCCGAGCGTGCGTGACCCAGTGCCCGCAGCCGTTCGTGTACAACCCCACCTCCTTCCAGCTGGAGCACAACCCCCGCGCCAAGTACACCTACGGAGCCTTCTGCGTCAAGAAGTGTCCCCGTAAGTCGCCTTCAGGTCCCTCCACTGGAAAAAATCCAAATCTTACCCGGCAGATTTGTCTCATTTCTAGTCAAAATGTCTCAATACGCTTAATATAAGACACAATTTGCCACAGTTACCATTTTAGCAAGATATAGGGACTTGTTTTAAGACAAAACAACTTGGATAAAGGCAGTTTTCACTTGTTCCATTGGCTTTTTTTGCTTATTTGAAGCAAAAAAAGTCTTGTAATTGTTTTCTTTACTTGTTTTTGGAGGGGCATTTTTTCCAGGGGGGGTCGGGGACGCATGGAGGCTCCTGTCCAGACGATCGTCCCGAGTCGAGCTTAAACGAGTCAAAACATAAATAACTTGTGCGTCTCAATCAGCTCGTAGCCGCACCATCTGCCGGCGCTTCTGGCAGCCGGGGGAGAAGAGAAAAAAAAAAAAAAGCAAATCTTTGCTCTTCCCTTCACGGATCCCGAGTCAAGAGTGCAGCCGTAATTCAGCGAGCGCGCATTAAAAGTCGAGCGACATCAACAGATTGCAGATTCAAGTTCCACTGATCATCAAATGAGCATACACTGGTCGCGCGTTTCCTGCGCCGCCACTAAGTGCTAATTTGATTCATTACCCAGCAATACAGGCCGAGACCATTAGTTTTGATCATTATTCACACGCGGTTAAAACACAATCAATTTCTCACCATTAGAGGGGAGACTGTACTTCAAATCAAAGCTGCGTGTTGACTCCGAACCGACTGCAGGTGCTGATTAACACTCCAGTTCTTTGATGGTGTCGTTTTTGGGGGGGTTTTCAGACAACTTCGTGGTGGACCACAGCTCCTGCGTCAGGGCGTGTCCCAGCAACAAGATGGAGGTGGAGGAGAACCGCATCAAGATGTGCATCCCCTGCACCGACATCTGTCCCAAAGGTACGCCGCGCCGTCGGGGCCGAGTTCAGGCCGGTGCAGCCGGCTGCGCGGAGAAAGTTTGATCCGGAGTTGACTTCGTTATATCCGCCTCCAACTGGATGAAGAAGAGCTTAAAACATATTAATCTCAGCGGTGATAATACCGCGGCTCAGAAGAATTTCTTCAAAAGCTCTGTGGGAGATGTAATTTGTTTTTACAGGAGCCAGCTTAGCTTTTGTATATCCTGCTAAAGATCCCTAAAGCTGATTCATTAGGAGCGAAACCAGCAAAGCTGCCGAATATCAATGCAGTTTGGAATATGAGGTGAGGCCACGAGAGCCTCATCCGGGACGCACTCCCCCCGTCACTCCCCCTGGAACTTTCCTATCACGTTTATTTGGGAGTTTTGTGGAGCAGGCAGAGCCTCGGGGCCTGTTAAATCAGACTGTTTCATCACTGAAACGCGTCTCCGCGGCGCCGCGCTCCCAATGACGACACCGAGCGGCTCTCTGAATCGGCCGGCTAATTAACGCCAAAACAGTCTCATTAGCAGCAGCTGCTTCGTACCTGCTCGCTCATCACGACTCGCGTCCGCCTAATGTGAAATTAAACAGCGTGACTTCACTTCCACGCTGGGTGGGGTGAGACCCTCCATCATATTGCCCCCCCCCTCCCCCTACAAAGGTAACCGATCTGGCCTCTCCCTGCGCGGGGGCAGTGGTGTTTTTCTTCAGGTGGCGTCCGTCGATTGGTTAATCTCTTGATTACATCGTCACATGTTGGGGGGGGCGGGGTTAATGAGGGATAGCCCAAGGAACTGTGGGAAATGATAACAAATTAACATTTCAGATCTGGAATTGGCCGGTATAAATCACCATCAGAAGCTGGTTACACCACTTAATGCCAACCTTATTCATCATCCAGCCGCCTCTGTCAGAAATACTTGGCTCACGCTGGAGCGTGAGTGTAATTAATGCAGATGTAATGAATTCATTACGGCGAGGAATTGGCCCGGGCTCTCATCAAAAGGATCCCGGCGCGCGCAGAGGGAGGGAGGGGGGTGGGAAGGGTGCGGCGCGAGACTTTCAGAATAAGAGCGTCTGTTCCGTGTGGTCGTCAGTGTGCGACGGCATCGGGACGGGCAGCCTGCAGTCGGCCCAGACGGTGGACGCCAGCAACATCGACAAGTTCGTCAACTGCACCAAGATCAACGGCAACCTCATCTTCCTCATCACGGGGATCAAAGGGTGAGTCGCACGCCGGCGCCGCGCCCTCTTCTGGTGGGATTTCACGCGGAACGCGCAGCTTTGACTCGGGGAAAAAGAAAGGTTTTGGCGCCGTGGAACCGTTCCCAGTGGAACCGTTCCCAGTTTGTCCACCTCCAGCTGCCGTCCTCTTTGCATTCGGCGCTCAGAGACTCACATCCTGTTGCGTCAGTGCGAAGCTGGCCGAGGTCAATGTGTTTCTCTCCACTGTTCAATCAGAGGCAGCTGTCAGAGCTCTGAGGCCTCAAACAGAGGCAGGAAGTCTTCTTCTTCTTCTACTTCGTGACGCCTTCTTGTGTCTCCTGCAGGGACATTTACCACGGGATTGGACCTCTGGACCCGGAGCGGCTCAACGTCTTCCACACGGTGAAGGAGATCACGGGTGAGTCCAAATCCTCAACGTGCGCGTGGTGAATCGAGCCTCTCCTGTGTGAATCTTTCGGGGGCTTCCGGGGGGCACGAGCCCCCACCTCGTGCACAAACCCTTCTGGCTTATTAAACTGCGGCTTGCGTCGGAGCCAAACAGCTAATGGAGTGAAACTGCATTTTCATAATGGAACCCTGAGAGCGATGACCGTTCCGTCGCAGCCGTTTCCTGCTCCGTCCCGGTTAACGCCGTCTCCATTGACGCTGATTGGATGTAATCTGTCCTCAAAGCCAAGTGCGACTGGACAAATTGCAGCAAAAGTATTAAATCTATCGTTTTGATTAGCGTTTATTGTGTTCAACGTGTTCCTGAACTTGCTCGGAGGCGGCGCGGATCTGTGACCAGAAACTTGAAACTTTTTTTTTTCCTTTTAATCTGGATAAAAGCAACAAAAGACGGTTGATTTTCTCGCTGGTGATCGGTGCATCAAATCATGCGATGCTCTCCAGACTTCTCTGCCTCTGCCCGTCGTTCTTTCTCCCCCTGCAAACAATAAGCTCATAATGTATGGCAATTATCCGGAGCGCCGCTCATAAGAGAAGCCACTCGTTCCCACAAAGTGCCAGCGAGTGCAGTGTAGGTGTCTCTGCAAGTTTCCACACTTGTCACTTTCCTGTCCAGCGCCCACGCTAAGTACAAAGCTGTTATTTTCCCGAGTCTTCCTCTGCTCCTTCCTCATCAGGATAACAATGCGCCGCTTGCTTCACCTTGATCCCCGCGCTACGACGCCCTCAGTGCCGAGGCGGCGCACGCGAAACGCAGCGTCTCCCCTCGTTCCCGGGTGCAAAATTTCGACGGGATGTTGATTGAGTGGCGCGTGTTCTCGTCCCAGGTTTCCTCAACATCCAGTCGTGGCCCGAGAACATGACGGATCTGAGCGTTTTCTCCGGTCTGGCGACCATCGGAGGCAGATCTCTCTACAGGTACACACACACACACACACACACGTTCACTGGACGCTGTCCCACTTCTCTTCTAATTGCGACGTCTGAGCGACGCGTCTCTGTTGTTTCTCTCCCTGCGTTCGGGACGCTTCCTGTTGGTGGCGTCGGCGACGGCGACGGCCCGTCTCAGCTCTTTGAAGCGCGGCTGTCACGCAGCTTTGATTAGCCCTGTTTTGATAACAGGTTGTGTGTTTGCTTACAAGTGGCAGATCGGAGGGATGCTGCTGGCAGAGTCAAAGGAGCTCCAGCCTTGTTTTCTAAACGCCAGCGACGAACGTGGAGCTCGGCAGCGATTCAGCTGGAGGAACCCTCGGCGTCCTCCTCATTATTTTTTGTCTTGTCGATGTCTCTCTGTTTTCCTTTTGTCCTCTCTCTCTTCTTCTTCCTTTTCTCTCTTTCTCCCCACAAGACTTCCTTTAACTCCTTCTGTCCTGCTGTGACGGCTGCTACTTTTTTAATCTTAATCTGGTTTCGGTGCCACACGCTGACTTCCTCCCTCCACCTTTTCCTCCTCCTCCTCCTCCTCACTCGCCTCCCTCCTCTCCTCTCTTGCAGCGGCATCTCTCTTCTCATCCTGAAGCAGCGTTGGATCTCCTCGCTGCAGTTCCAGTCGCTGGACGAGATCAGCGCCGGGAACGTCTACATCTCCAACAACAGCCGCCTGTGCTTCTACAACACCGTCAACTGGACGTCGCTGTTCCGGACCCCCAGCCAGAAGGCCCTGATCCGCAACAACCGAGAGCCCAGCGAGTGCAGTGAGTGCTTAAGACGCAACAAACAAACAAAAACAACTTCTCACAGACCAAAAACGATGATTTGATTCTGAAAACTCAAGTTTTGAACCCTAAAAACTTCCACGCATCCACATCAAGTTTCACCCTGAACGGAGACGATCTGAGAGGCAGATTTTGCTTTTCTAAAGTCCCACGGCTGCAAATTGTGTTGCTCTAAGTGTTTCAGACACACACACACACACACACACACACACACACACACACACACGCACGCGCACACACACCCCCTTTGTCTTCACACACAGGCCTGTAACCAGACACCTATTAAGCTCTCCTGCTCCCTTATTTTCTCTCCCATTAGAGCTCTAATTAATTCCAAACTTCGTGTCCTCGCGTATCCCCCCCCCGTAAATCCAGCGCCGCCCCGCTCTCGCACACGGAGGCCCGTCTCCACGGCAACAGCATCGCCCGGGCATCTCTGGCTCCTCGGCCATGAAAGCCCTTATTCAGCTCCCCGTGACATGAAACGGGGCGAGCCCGTGGAAGACGGAGGCTGTGGAGGACGCGTGCGGCGGCGCCGGCGCCGGCTGTGGCAGGAACAGAGATAACTGGGCCGCCGTGGGTTTGTCTTGGCCCCGCCACGCTGCGGTTGATATCATTAGTCACTTAATGACTGTGGTGTGTGTGTGTGAGCGATCGATCGATGGGACCTTACACAGGCCTCTTCATTAGGCTCCGCTCTCCGTCTCCCATTGACTGTTGTGCGCCGTCGACAAAGGGTCCGACCCCCCGCTGGGCGGGCGCTCCTCTCCGGATGCAGGCGACGGCGGGGCTGATGGAAAAAGCATCGATTGTTGTGATTTCACTGGAAAGAAGGGGGGGGGGGGGAGGGTGGGTGGGTGGGGGAGGCGGGGTGAGGATGCTTCGGGATGTGTGGTCAGCGGCTCTTTAATGGCAGATGTGTGGGGAATAGCAATGCTGGCTCACACAGCTGGGCTTCCCTCCGAGGAGCGGCCAGCACGCAGACACACACACAGGAGGCAGGATCCAAGTCACACACACACGCACACACACACATTCAAACCTGGAAACTTCTCCCCGTGCGACAACAGAGCTAAACGCCTCTCCACCGAGCCGCCTCTGAAGAAAACCCTTCAAATCGCGTTTTCTTCAGATTCGTTTGCAGTTCTTTTGCGTTGTCGTTCTTTCTGCAGTCTTTCCCTGACAGCCTGTTTCTTCCCTTTCGCAGCCCAGCAGCGGATGGTGTGCGACCGCATGTGCTCGGACGACGGCTGCTGGGGCCCGGGGCCCGACCAGTGTCTCTCCTGCAGGTTCTTCCGAAGAGGCCGCACCTGCGTGGAGTCCTGCAACCTCTTCGACGGGTGAGACACGAAACCGCGAAGCTGTGATTTTGCTCGCAAAGAATCCGAGGTGGTGAACGCTAATGGAGCAGCTTTGATGCTTCAGAACGAAGCGAGAAAACGTCCTGAATGGAGGAGAGCGTCTAATGACGACCCAATGAGACATTTCACTGTCAAAGTCGATCGTCCGGCTGTTCTGTTTTATTGCAGCGTTTACTGCTGCGCCGTGGAAACGACCGACATTAGCGACGACGGCCGTGCGGAGTGTCCTCATGCCACGCTGGCGAACATCAAAAAAGATCGGCCGGCAACTCACCTGGGGAGACGCGGCTGCTTTGTAGATGCCGTTCGCAGCTCGCTTTTTCTCTCGCTCCTTTTTTGAATGAACGGGGAGATGTTGTGAATCACGCCACTTGAAAGCATCCATCTAAAATAAGACGGCACCGGCAGCATCCGCGCCAGATAAATATCACTGCTTCCTTTTTGCGAGCGGTGATGTCAAGCTCGTGTTTTTTCCCCCCCGGGGGGGGGGAGGGAGGGAGGGAGGGAGGGAGGGAGAGTGCATGCATGCATGTGTGCGCGAGCGAGCAACCCTCGGTCATGTTGACTTGTTGCTGGTCCTTTTCCGGCACCGTTTGTGGGAGGGAGGCTTTGAAGTTTGCCGGGAAAAACAGCTCACAGCGAAAGCTTTGAAGCCGGCGAGGCAGCGGCGCGTGGCGGGGCGCCGCCGAAGCCCACTTGTCCCCCCCCCCACCTACTGTAAATACAGTCCGGCGCCGTAACCGCCGACAGGTCCGGGCGTCGCCGGGCCGAGAGCGCGGCAGCAGCAGCAGCAGAGTTGTCTCTGAGGTGAAATCCTTGAATAACCTGCTCAGGTCTCTCTTGGTAACGGGTAATGGATGCTTTTTTATCTCAGTCACACCACAACAAACCCTGTTTATGTGAGAAATATGTCTTCGCACGCTCCCTTCCCCCCCACCTACCGAATCCCGACAGCATCGAGCGAAACAAACAGGAAGCCGTAGAAGCGAAGATGAATCAGCGGTGGCAACGTCGAGCCTATCGCTGGTTCTCCTCAATTAGGGACTATTTGCTCTTTGAAGACGCAAGAACGGGAGAACAAATCACTCTGTGATCACCGTGTGAAGTGGCGATATGATGAGACCTAAAGTGGAAGAATAGCGCGCTGGTAATTCATTATTAGGCTGCGGTAATCAGTGAGAACTCTGCCAGTGATTCATCAGTGAGCGGCGCGTTAACCGTCCGTCCTCTCATTCATCTTGCGCAGCGCGCCGAGGCCAGAGGACGCTGCACTCTGTCCATTGTGCTCTCTATACGCGCATATAAGAGGCTGCACTCTCTGCAGCAGCAGCGGCCGCGGATTTGTCGGATCTCTCACTTTGTTCTCGAGCTATTGAACTGTATCTCCAAAGAATTTGGCGTTGGCTCATTAAAAATGTTTTCAGGTTGGTAATTTAAAACCTTAAGATTCCTCCGCCCGCTCTTGTTCTACGTCTCTATTCTTAATGAGCAACGGCACTAATTCCCTCCAGTTTATACGCCTGTTGAATAAAACAAAGGGAGAGCAAAGGAGAGCGCGCGGGGAGGAGGAAATGACTGAGAAGGTGTCCACTGAGGCTGGGGGGGGGGGAGGGGGGAGGAGGGGAAGTGGGTCAGGGAGGCGTTGGAAGTGTTTAATTAAAAAAGTTGCTCCTGTGGGTTCGGCTTTGTGGAGGTTTGGAGGTCTGAACGGCAGTCCAGCGGTCCGGCTTAAACTCCTGCTAAAACAGGGCTAATCCCCCCATCAGGCCGTCCCCCCCCGATGGGCCGCACTTCCAGGCGTGAAGGGGGCCAATCAGGAGGAACGGCTTTGGCGGAATAGAAAATGACCCCAGAGAGCGCCGCCGCCGCGGTCTTTGTCTCTCGCCGGCTCTCCTCTATGTGTGTTTTTTTCTCTCTCCTCCCACCAACAAAAGAGGAGATATCGCTGCGCTGGCCGGGCGGCGTTTTAAAGGATTCCCCCGGACGGAGCTTCCAGGAGAGAAATCTAATTTATTTTGGAACAAGGGGGGAAGAAAGGGGAGCGAGAAAATGCAGAAGGAGCTGTGGGAGTTCCCTTTGAGTCCGCCGAAAAACATTATTAATAAGACAGTGTGCGCATTTTTTGGATGTAGGAGACAAAACGCTTTGATCACATCCAACCAATCGCGCTCTTCAAACAGAGGAGAGAAAAAGTGCAGGCAAAAGGGAAATGTGGGATTTCATCTTCACTTTTATTGGCCTTTAATATGATGCAGCTGAACTCTGAAGTGTCGGAGCGTCTCTCTTCTTTCTGTAGCTTTCAGAAGTTTAAAGAAATTAATCTGATTCTTCGCACATGAAAACGAATAAAAACACACACACACACACACACACACACACACACACACACACACACACACACACACACACACACACACACACAC
>JAUESE010000063.1:982473-993539 GCA_032274725.1 Malacoctenus triangulatus
CCCCCCCCCCCCCCCCCCCCCCCCCCCCCCCCCCCCCCCGCTGCTGGATTTTAAATGACCCCCCGCTCGCGCCGTGTTTGTGTGCGCTTTTTCGCTCACTTGCTAAAAAGGCGACGTAATTGCAGTGTTCGTCAGACATCTGAAACGCCCCCCCTCCCCCCCTTTCCTGTCAATATGGAGATCACATGGCGCCGCCCGTCCTTGTTGGTCCCGCGTCCCACCAGCGTTTGAGCTAACGTGAGACAAACAGCCTAAACAAAGTCATTTATTACACTAAAAGCTCACTTCGCTCTATTGACGGCCCGCCGTGAGACACGATCCGATCAATCACGGTACTCGAGCAACATCGAACCGAGCGAAACGAGGGGTCGAGGGCGCCGTCGATTCGCCGATACCCCGAGGAGGTACCGAGGCAGCGTGGTGGGAAACCGTCTCATGTTGTCCCCCGTCTCATGGTTGTGTCCCGTCTGTCCTCAGATGCCCATTAAATGGATGGCTCTGGAGTGCATCCACTACAGGAAGTTCACCCACCAGAGCGACGTGTGGAGCTACGGTGGGTGTCGTGCTCGAGACGAGTCGACGGCTCGAGAATCTGCTTCCTTTATTCATCACCACTCTCTCCCTGCTTTCCCTTCGCCCCCCCCAGGAGTGACCATCTGGGAGCTGATGACGTTCGGAGGCAAACCGTACGACGGCATCCCCACACGAGAGATCCCCGACATCCTGGAGAAGGGGGAGCGGCTGCCGCAGCCGCCCATCTGCACCATCGACGTCTACATGGTCATGGTCAAATGTGAGAGACATGGACACGCTGACGCGTAGAAAACAGACACAAACACATGTGATGCACAGAAACTGAAAGCCGGCCGTCGTGTTGTTTTGTTTTGATAAGAAACGACAGAAACTTAGAACAGAAATCGAAAGAAATGCTTTCAATTCATCTTCAGCAAAATCCAGAAAAACTGACAAATTAAAAAGTGTATTAACACCAAATTGTAGTTGTTCAGATATTACAGAGAGTACATAAAAGTAAAGTAGATTTTCATTTCAGAGCATCGACGTATGAGCCTATTAGGTTGAGAATTAGCAGGAATCATGTACTCCAGCGTTAATACTTCCTCTCCTCAGCATCGGGCACTACAGCAACACTCCAACCCGGCGAGTGTTGTGGAGCACATAATCTTATTTTTCATATCCAAATCGTGTTTATCGACGGCTCCTCCTCAGCTGGAGGTGTCACAGATGAGTTGTAGTTTAATAAAAGTGCTCACACTTTTAATATTCATCCGGTCAGATGTTACGCCAGCTCTGGGGCTTCGTTTTCGACACACAGAGGTAGGAAAGTTTGGCATATTATGTAGCGCGCTGCTATAAATGATATGTATTTGCATGAGTTTGGTTTGTAGCTATTTAGTGTATTTTGCAGTGTTGCCGGTTTGATTGGTTCTATGATGAAATAAGATGAAATAATACAGAGAAATTTAAAAGTGTACTTCATTTGTGCAAAGTACTCAAAATTCCCATTTTCTGTATGGTTAGTGAATGTGTCATGACGTCTGTCATCAGCCAATCCGGAAGTAAAAGAGAGGAAAACATAACAAGGCTTAGGGACGTAAAGGCGTGATGTTGTAAGTAGTTTTAAGCATATTAAAACCGTTTAAAGTTGCTGTTTTTACTAAAAACTTAATCCGGAGGGTCTATTTGTGTGCTACCGGCACCAAATTCAGAAGTGAGCCAAGTTCAGAGCCGTTTCAGCCGGGAATTGTACAGCGCGTTCGCGACGCCGTTATTGGCTAGCTGGGAGAAAGAGACTGTGCATGCTTGAAGGAGAATTACTTTGAGTTTTCTGAGTGAGTATGGGCAATATTTGAGTTGGTGACAATATGAAAATGTCTGAAAATGAACAGTGAGTTTATTAGTGTTTGTAATTTATGCTTAATGAACATCTGGGCCGACATACCCGCTGCTGGACTGCTATTGCTGTAGATGCTAGTTATGAAATAAGCTAATCAGGCCTCTGTGCATCCTAAACAGAATTATTAGTTAAGGTAAAAGATTAATGTTTTTCTTAGACTCCCATGCTAAAAGGTTTCATCAGCTATAAGGGTTTTTTCTATGATAATTTTGTAATAAGTTAGAGTTTGTTGGGAGGGCTACAATTAGGAGAGGGAGGGAGTGTAACACGCAGGCGCCACCAGGGACGCTGCCCACATCTTTGTTAGTGTCATCTTCCATCTGGCCGGCCACACCTCCCTCCTGGCCTGGGGCGCCTCGCCCAAAAAGCCCCGCTTCCCCTCCCCCCCCCCAAAAAGCCCGGTAGTGCCGGACAGAGGGACCCACCCTCCCATATTTTCCAGGAAGCGGTCCAGATTCGGGTGCCAGACCAGGCTTTGGGAGGCGCCAGCTTTTGGCTGCCTCCCCTCGCACCAGGCTGGTCATCGGTCCGCCGTGTGTGAACTCGACTGTGGTGAAGTGACTTTCCCGTCACTCACCCTCCTCGTATCAACTTCTCCTCTCTTGCTCCTTTATAATCATCTGATCTGTCGTTCCCCAAATATCTGCATCATTACCATCAATTTCCTGAATCTCAAACTTATTCTAATGTTGCTCTCATTGTGATTCACACTGCAGAGAGCGTCAAATGCCAAATATGTTGAAAGAGAGTAATGTGATCCAGCTTAGAGCTCGATATCAAAACATATTCCCATGACAAAAATGTTAATCCAACTGAAATGTCATATCTAATAGTTGCCAACGGCTTCTGACAGCACAGAACCAAAGCGCGGATGCCCTGCAGCCTTTTAGTCCTAATAACAACGCCAACTTATTCTCTCCCTCCCCGTCGAACGGACAAATAGATTTAATGTGTTGTGAAAATCTGTCTGGTCAATAATATCATGAATGCCGAGGTCAAAGGGAACCCCTGCACCTCAAACCGGAGAAACGCGTCCGTGTCGCTGATTTATTAAAGGAGACGGCGGCAAAAGTTTGGAGCGCTGACGGTAAAATTACAACCCGAATGATTGATTCGGCACTTCCACGGTCATTTTACATGGAAATGAGATATTGTTCTCCACAGGCAGGCATATATCTAAAAGAATAAAACTCCGCTTCGAACCAGAATCAATCTTAACGATGACAAAAAGCTGATAAAAGCAGAACACGAGCGCGAGTATCAGATGGAAACAAAACTAAAAACTGTCATCAGGCACCATCTCTGTGGTTTCTTTCACTTTTCACTCCCATTGTTTTGTCGTTTTTGACTTCTTAGTTCACGCCTGTGTCTCATTATTCCCCTTAATGTTGGTTTTGTCTCATGTTAAGCTTGTTTTATGTTCAAATATTTCGAGTTCCAGTTGTCTGTCTTTGCGTCCTCCTCCTGGACACTGTGTCCTCCTTACGTTAGCTGCGATCGTATCCACCTGTGTTTCATCAGTCCCCATGCTTTTGATACTTAAGTCCCTACTTCCCTCCTTTTCCTGCACTCTTTCTGACGTCAGAGCTGGTCAGAAATAGCCTGAACCGGGCGGGGCAGCGAGTCAGAGGAGCGGGGGGGTCACGCCGCCCGGTCGAGAGCCAGAAGGAGGCTCCACGATTGGCCGCATAAATTCTAATTACGTGTTGACTGAGAGCCGTTGTTTGTGATTTGCCGCACTGCCACCCTGCGCCGCCCCGCCGTCTCAGCGCCACCCCAATAAAAATGAAATAGAGTTTGATTGCCGGAGTAATTGCAGCTCATTTAGATAATGTGCCTGCGTGGGGCGCTGCGCGTGGAAATTAGACGGAGTGAAGAAAGTCAGACAGGAGGGATGACGGCACGGAGACGGCGGGGTTCATTTGAGGCGAGCCGGAAAATCCTCGGTTACGTCGTGTGAGAGGAGTGATTCAAGTGGAAATGGCCGCGTCTGTTGGTCCTCCACAGGAAGCAGAACCTCATTTTGGCCGCTTGCTTGAGAAAATTGCAGGCGAAAGTGCAAAAACATCGGCGCCCGTTGGTCCCTCTCACATCTGACTGGATGGCTCACAGCTCCTCGTCTGTCCGTCTCCCCCTCAGGCTGGATGATCGACGCAGACAGCAGGCCCAAGTTCAAGGAGCTGGCCGCAGAGTTCTGCAGGATGGCCCGCGACCCCCAGCGCTACCTGGTCATCCAGGTGCGTTTACTCCCAGCTGGCGCCCTCCGCTGCAGTCCGCGATCCAATCAGAGAGCGGCGTGCTCTCTGGAGGTCTGGACTCAAAGTGTGGCGTGTGTTTGTTGCAGGGCGACGACCGCATGAAGCTGCCGAGCCCCAACGACAGCAAGTTCTTCCAGAGCCTGCTGGACGAGGAGGACCTGGACGACCTGATGGACGCCGAGGAGTACCTGGTGCCCCGCGGCTTCGGCGCCGCCTCGCAGGCCTGCACGGCCAGGCCGCGAGTGGACTCCAACCGAGTGAGTGCAGTGAGGCTTTTTTTGTCTTTCTCCTACAAAAATTGTCAATTAAATGCAGCTCGTTTCTACGTAAGACTTCAGGGATGTTGGAGACACTTGTTTCATCAGACTTGAGTGTGTTTTGAGTGAAAAAGTAAAAGAAAAATACTCAACTTTCAAACTAAAATCAAGTAATTTTCTCTGATATAATCAGAAATCAATGCAGTTATTCGAGCGTGCAAAAAAAGAAGAGAGTAAAACGAAGAGAAAAAAGCAGAAAATCACATCAAATATTTTCAACACGCCTCATTTCACTCGCGTCCCTCCGGTCAACAGACGCCTGTACTGTCCTCTGTAGGTGTTCAAGGTGTCCAGGAGCGTTGCGTGCTCCGATGATGCCCCCCCCCACTAATAGCCCACCTCCATCATTTCCGTCCCGGCGTGCGTGCCTCAAACCGGGACTCCTCTGCGCCCGCTCCCCAGGCCCCCGCCTTCATTACCCGCACCTCCGTAAGCAAATAGCGGGCGCTCTGTCAGGACGCCGCTCGTGTTTGGCTCTGCGGCGCGCGCCACATGTCGCCTCGCCCGAGCCCCGGCGACCGCGCTGGGAAAACACGCGGCGTAACCCGGCCGGCGCTTAAGGTTAACAACCGTCCTCCACCTCTTCATTGCGCAGTCAGACGCTGCTCCGCGGCCTCGCGCGGGGAGGAATCCATTGTCTCGAACCGACTTTGCCAAAGTGAGTTAGTGATTCAGGTTGCGGCGTGGACGGACGGTTGTCTTATCTGCACTGATTCTCCCACACTTGAAAAGAGGAGCAGATAATGACTGGCTTTGAAGAAAGGATGAGGAGAGAAGTTTGGAGGAGGAAGAAGGAGTTGATTGCAGCAGAGGGAAGACAGTGGGAGGAGGTGGACAGATATAACCCCGGGACATTTCCTTTTTCTCCCTCCCTGTTGTGTTTTGTAGCTCTCCTTCCTGTAATTGCTGCTGTAGTGCGAGCAGCTGGCGCCGGTGCAGAGGAGTTGGCCTGGATTAAATAGCCCACGGCGAGCCGGCGCAGCTCCACGAGAAGCCCTTTGCTTCACGTGTCATGTTTTGTGTTTCCTTGTGGGGCTTCAGAACTTCTTTTTCCAGGTTCAGGTATTCGAAGCGCAGCTCTGCCTGGCTGCCCCGCGCCGTCCCTCTGGGCTGACGTCTCCACCAACACAACTTTGTCGGAGAATTTCACTCCAGCTGCAGCGGGAGGGGTTAAAAGTCTCGCTTCCTTCGCCGCAGGTGGCGTCAAACTGCCATCGACCGACTTAGACTGTTGTTTTTGTTTTCTCGCCACACTATTTGTTGTCTAAACTCAACTCTTATCGCCACGCAGCGAGACACTGTCACAATAACGGCGTCTCGTGATTATAACTCTCGCTTTTGTCCGCAGAATCAGTTTGGCTACCGAGACGGTGGCGCGAACTCCGCGGAGGGCCCGCTGTCGGCCGCCCAGGCCTGCATGAACCAGGAGGCCGCGGGCGGTCTGGGTCCGGCCCTGGAGGACCAGCGCTGCAACGGCAGCCTGCACAAGAAGAGCCTGAGCCAGGCGGCCGGTGAGGACAGCGGGGGCCAGAGGTACAGCGCCGACCCCACCGTCTTCCTGGGCGAGAGAGCGTCCAGGGGGGACACGGACGAGGACGGATACATGACGCCGATGAAGGACAAGAGCTCGTCAGGTACCGACTCTCAAAAGGCGAAGGGACTCTGTGGGTGCTTCTTCTTTGTGGGGGCACAAAAAATTAAGTCTGTTTAATTCTGTAAGAAGCCGAGATTCTTTACAGAAGCTAAAAATAAGCCGAGGTAGAAATACTGCAGCCCTGCAGGGCGTTTCGTAACGGTGATGCATAACTGTGTTTAAGGAGCTGTATTTAATTCCCAGTGTGATGTGGGTAATATTAAACCTGCTCTCACCACTATTAATTCCTCACTTATCTGCAAAGCACCTGGTACGACAGCGCAATTAAAGTCACAAACACACAACGCCGCGCCTCCGCCGGTGCCTCGCCCGCCGCGCCTTCCTCCTCCTGTCATCTCGCCGCTCATTCACCGAGCAAATACGATCTTTTGTAGCGGCGTCGGTCCGTCGTCCTCGCCTGTTCATTCCACTTCATCCCGTTGATTGAAATTCCCCCTGAGTTCCCACCGACGGCGGCGTACAGCGGCGACTACTACGGAGTCATGTATTGCCTTTGATCATAATTCAGTCCATCAGCCTCGCTCCGGCGCTACCGTCTTTGATTTTTGAGCAGCTCAAAATATAACAAAGCCTGCAGCAAAATGCATCTGATGCAATGTCAAGGAGCGGAAGAGTGGGCAAAATCAATAGGTTTCACACCCCACTATTATAGTGCTTGGAAGCAGTGAAGAGGGGTCATTTGTTGGCATTTTCACCCCCCCGGCACAGATGGAGTTTGCAGTGCCAAAGAATTGCTGGCAAGTTTCCCATCTGGTCCTGAGTGGCCGTCATTATCGCCATCATCATCTCCATCTTCATCTCCTCTCCTCATTAGCCAGTCATCTCTTTTTCTTACTCTTCAAGTTTCTCCTCACTTTTTGTCTTATTCTCTTAAAAACTGCTTTTCTTCTTCTCCTTCCTCCTCCTCTTCTTCCTCCTCACTCCTCCTGTCCTCCCTCCTCTTTCCTGATCTGTGCTGCAGAATATCTCAATCCCATTGAGGAGAACCCCTTCGTGTCGCGGCGTAAAAACGGCGAGATCCACGCCTTGGACAACCCGGGCTACCACAGCACGCCCAACAGCCAGCCCAAAGGAGAGGACGAGTACATCAACGAGCCCCTCTACCTCAACACCTTCCACAGCCCCTCCGAGCTGGGCCTGGAGGCGCTGCGGAGGAACGGTCTGCCCTTACCCACGCAGCCCCCCTCCTCCATCTCGGCCACCGCCTCGGCCTCCCACCTCCCCCTGACCATCCAGACCAGCCTGCCCCACTACCCCCTCCCCGCCGCCCAGCCGTCTCCATCTGGCGTGCCCTGCCTGCACGGCCCACCGGCTCACATCCTCCACGCCCACCACGCCATCAAACCTGCGGGGCCGCCTGGCATCCCGGGCGGAGCCACCGCAGCCGGCGCCGCCCAATGCCAAACGGGAACTTCTGCTCAAGTCCAGATGAGCCAATCGGGCGCCCTGTCCACGTCGGCCACCATCGGGCACGGGGGTCTGCCAGCCTACCACAGCCTCGCCGGCGCTCACCCGGCCAGCATGCTGAAGCACGGCGGCCTGACGTCGGGCAAAGCCAGTGGGAAGAAGCTGAAGGTGACCTTTGACAATCCGGAGTACTGGCAGCACAGCTTGCCCCCCAAACCGTCCAGCCAGGCGGCCCCCGACGGCGCCCAGGGGGGCTCCACCAACTCCATGCTCTTCTACAAGCAGAACGGACACATACGGCCGGCGGTCGCCGAGAACCCCGAGTACATGTCCGAGTTCTCCCTGAAATCCAGCGCCGTGTTGCCCCCCCCTCCCTACAGGCAGCGAAACACTGTGGTCTAGAAGGTCCCCGCCCCCCCCCGACCTCGCCTCCAGACTCTTTCCAGACACGTCGTCATCCGCTGTAGATTGTAGCAACACCCGACAGGAGGCGGAGGCGGACTCGGGACCTCCCGCACGCCTCCCCCCCCCCCCCGCGCCCCCCCACCCCCTTTCCACTCCGGCCCATTTCTCTGACCTGTAGATAGAGACTGCGCTCCGAGGGTGGACAACTCAGACACGATGGGACCTGAACTCACTGCCAGCCGCTGCGGTGTCGACGTGTGAGAACAACGAGATGTTTGATTATCATTATCACTATTAATATTATTATTATTATGGTTATTATTACTACGTATGGGTTTATTTTGTTTCCAGCATAAAGGTCTGACGAAATCAGCAGAGACACTGAACAGACCGTTTGACATAAACGTCAAGATGTCCAGTTTTGTGACGGACTGCGTGGAAATCAGGAGGAAACAGACGAGCGAGAAGGAGCGCCGTCGGTCCGTCCTGCGTCCATCCGACACACATCCCACCCTCCTCCTGCGACTCTGATACTGTGACGGCCCGGACCGGCGTGTGGTTGAACCGCCGGCCTCCTAACAAACTGCTGTTTTTTTCTCGTTTCGGGCTCGACTGCGAGGAGACGGCGCTCAGAAGCAGCTCAGGCGAAAGGTCGAAGGGTTAGAAAAAAGAGAGAAAAACAAACCACTGTAAACACTTCGACCGACACTGATTTGCGGTGCTGAAAAGTGAGGGGTCTTTTTTTTTTTATGCACATCCATTTCAGCCTGAAAGGCTGCCGAGTCGTTGGACACAATCATCGACGCGGCAGCCGAGCGACGGGAAAGTTGGTACGACTAATGAAGACCTCGAGGAACGAACCAGACAGCACCAGCAGAGCACAGAGAAACTCACTCCTCGTTTTTGTGTGTGCGTGCGTGTGTGCGTTACAGCTAAAAAAAACCTTTCAACACTAATCAACAGCCGGTCCGACTGCACCAAACGTGGAGAAGCTGCCCGGGTGGTTCGGACCTCGCCGCGGCTCTCGCGCGTCTCTGAACGCGAAGCAGGAAGCAGCTCGCTTCTTCCTGTGAAGCCGCTTTCGTTCCACCTCATTTGTGTTCTCGCAGCCGTTCCTCTGCGAGCCGTCCTTGATTCATCGCGGCAACTTGTAAATCAGGAGCCCGTCGCCGGCCTGACAAGCCAGCAGTGATGATTTATTTGACAAATAATTACCCGCCAAGATCAAGTTTTCTCATTAGCGCGACTTTTAGCGCCGAGCGCTGCCGCTTTGACTTTGGCTGCTCCAGCTGTCAGCGGCGGGAGCCGCTTGTTTGAGGCAAAACACAGATTTCAGATCAGGAACAAACATCGTGCTGTGATCTCATAACGAGGCTCCGATATTGAAGCTCTGGACGGGAGCTGGAGCCGCGCCAGCTCGCCACACGGACGCCGTCTGACTTCCTGTCCGACCGGCGTCCTCTCCTCAAACCGCGCCAACGCTGACGTCGTCCTTCTTTTGCTGCGTCATTCTTTATTTCGTCAGTGTTGCGAGAGAGCGTGTGTGTGTGTGTGTTGGTCCGAGTCTATGCACATGTAAAGCTGTATGTCTTCGTCCTCCCCACGGAGCACTTGGATCAAAGTTGCAGGTGGAGAGAAAACGATTTCCCCGCCCTTCGTTACTTCAACATTCAGCTTGTTTTTCTGGTCGTTCTGACAGCGAGGAAGTCCACAGAAGGTGTGGCGGCGGCGGCAGCGGCGGCGGCCACGAGTTCACGATGAGAACACGTTTTTCGGCGCTGCTGATCAGCTTGAAGAACGTCCTTGTTTCCCTGACTTTTGGAGTATCTCTGACACGGCTTTGATGATGTGGTGATTAATTTATGGAGGAGTATTTTGTAGTCCCTTTTAGAGCTCTAATTTCACGAAATAGAGACAGCATTTAATATCAACGTGAAATATTTATGCTGCGCTTGAGCTTGTTTATGCTGCGCGGTGGAGGCGGCTGCCAGATGTGGCTTTCAGGAAGAGAACGGCGAGGAGGAAGACGGCGGAGACGGAGGAGCGCCCGCCTCCGTTTGTGTCCAAACGTGAGTGTCCCCCCTGTTGTGCTCCCCCTCGTCGGCGTTTCCACGCCGTCTCGTGTCGCTCTGCTGCTATTGGACGGGACGCGGCGTCTCCACGGAGCTCGTCCCCGGTCCCCCTCTCAGCCACGGTGCGACGACGCCGCGACGCGTCGCCACGTCCCGATGCTCCCGGCGCCGAGCCGCCATACAGGCTCAGTCTGTTGTACAGTAAATATTACAGTGCATGGTACCCAAAAGTGAGTGTTTTCAGGCCCTCCACCTTTGTATCTCCTCACCGTGTACTCGAGCGTCCGCCGGACGATCCAACCACTGATTTTCTACAGAGTTTAGTAGCACAAACTGGAAAAAAACTCCTTTCTGAAACCTTTCATGGGACTTCTGTGTGCGTGTGTGTGTGTCTCGTACCCTGATATAGTCTTTTTAATACTGGGTTTCGATGTTTTCCTTTCTTTGCCTCCATTATTGTGTTTGCTATTTAACATGTTTGTATTTCTGGCCACGTTCTTTTTTTGAGTTGTTTAATTGCACAAGTCGTCTGCTATCGGTGGGCTTTCTTTCCTTTCTCTTCCCGTGTTTAAATTATCAGTGAAACTGTACAGAATCTTTGGGGATTCCTCCAGAATTTATCTAACACACTTCAACAACAAATGTGAATAGTATTTTTATAAAAAGCACTTCAAACGGCCGACGTGGTGACATTTGTAAATACGGGAGGCGACGCTTTGGGTTTCTATCGCTCCGCTCTCCTCCTGCGCTTTCCTCCTGCCTATAACAGCTTGTACACAGAACAGAGAACTCGGCGTACATATTTGCTTTATGTAACTGTACCTTTTGACTAACGGGGATTTGATTTGAAGTGCTGGTGGCCCCGCCCCTTCCTCCTCCTCCCTCCCTCGCTGGGCCTCTCTGCAGACCTCCGAGGCCGTCCTCCTTCCAGTTTTTGTTGGAAACCAGGTGTTTTTCCGGCCCCCGTGTGGGGGGGGGGGGGGGGGGGGGGGGGGGGGGGGGGGGGGGGGGGGGGGGGGGGGGGGGGGGGGGGGGGGG
>JAUESE010000063.1:1131471-1143108 GCA_032274725.1 Malacoctenus triangulatus
TCGTTCTCGTGAATCAGCGTGTTCTTCGTAGGGGCTTATTCTATTCTAAAGTGTGCTCGTACGAGCGCGCACAACGAAAACGAGCAGAAGAGTGCTGCAGTTCCGTGTTTTGGCCACAAAACTCCGTTTTGCCCCTTCAACAAAATATCTTCACAGACAATTTAACTATATCTATTCTTCTCACAATGCCCCGCACCCCTCTATGGTGTCACATCTTTCATGTAGTCCACAAAGACGTCCCACACCTGACTTGTCTTACTCGGTATATTATTAACCCTGGCAATCATCTTTTCAAAGGAAGCAGTCTCTGTCATGAGTTTAAACCACTCCACAAATTCTGGAGTATGTGGGCTCTTCCAGTTGCGTAATATGAGCCGGGCTGCAACGATAAAACCAGTTACTGTTAGCCGGAGCTCTGCTTTGGTAAGGCCTGGTGGCATCAGAGTCTTATTCGCCAACAGACATAGCTGTGGGGATTCTGGTAAAGGTCATTTAAGCCATCCTTCAAGGTTTTTCAGCACCACCTTCCAGAAGGGGAGCACCAAAGGGCAGTCCCATGTGGCATGAAGGAATGTGCCCAATTCTTTATGACATTTCCAGCAGTTACTGTCCTGAATTAATCCCATTTTAAACTATTTCAGTGGTGTGAAATAGTATCTGTGTACAATCTTATAGTGGATGAACTTACTCCTTGCATCCCTTGTAGCCCAGCCTGCATTTGAAATCATATCCTGCCATACATCTTCATTGATCTCATCACCGAGATCCTTTTGCCATATTAGTCTCAGGCTTTCACACATTCTTGTTTGAATATCTGACATTTTTCGATAAAATAGTGAGGCCGAGTGCAGATTATGACAACAGTTAAGAAATTCTTGGACCTTGTTTTGTCCTTCTGCACCCCATTCTAATCCAAAAGTAGAACTCATGCTACTCCTCAACTGTAGGTACCTCCAAAAATCCCCTTTATCTGTTAAATCATATCGTTCTTTAAGGCCCAGAAATAATATAAATGACTGGTTCCTGTAGAGGTTATTAACAATATGTATCCCTTTTGTCAACCATGCACCCCAGAAACATGTCTTTTTGCCTAAGCAAATTGAAGGATTATTCCATAAAGAAGAATAACCCTGCTTGTACTGTGAAGTCCCCAAGATCTTATGTGCTCTTGCCCAAGCCAATCGAGAATGTTGTAAGATTAGGTTTTCCTCTTTTGTCTGTCTGCCTATTTTCTTCTGTGATAGCAATTCTACAGTATTTAATGGAGCTGTGAGTTCCTTCTCGATCTTAACCAAACTAGGGTTTAACCCATAATCTATCCAGTGGTTTGTTAGCTTGTTCATTTCAAATTGTATGCTATATAGTTCCATATTTGGAAGAGCTAGTCCCCAATATCTCTTGAGGCACAGAGTTTCCTCATAGAAATTCTGGGCTTTTTCCCATTCCACAAAAAATCTGTAATCATACGATTATACTGTCTGAAGATCCCATCAGAGATGGTTGTTGGTATCATCATGGAGATTTAATTGAATTGTGGAGCAACTGCCATTTTAATAATATTAATTTTTCCCCAGAGAGTGAGATTTAACAGTTTCCATTTATCCAAATTAGTCTTAATTTTTTGAATTAAAGGAACTGTATTCATAGAGATGATATTTTCTTGATCTAAGCATAATCTTATCCCTAGATATTTCATTCTAGATGGGATAACTTTAAATTGGAATGTAGAGATTACTGATTGACTGCATCCTCTGGATATTGGCATACCTTTGGATTTTTGCCTGTTTATTTTATAGCCTGATAATTTTGAGAATGATTCAATTACTGACAGAACACTAGGGATGGATACTATAGGCTCTTTGATAAGTAGTAAAATGTCATCTGCATAGAGAAATATTATGTGTTCCTCCCCCCCTTGTGACACCCCTTTAATACCAGTTTCTGTCCTAATTGCAATGGCCAAGGGCTCAAGGAACAGCGTAAAAAGACTAAGGACTAAGGACTAAGAGGGTCTCCTTGTTTGGTTCCACGTGTTAGGCCAAAGAAGGGCGAGGTCAGTCCATTCGTTATCACTGTTGCCCTGGGGTCTGAATAGATCACGTTCAACCATTTAATAAAACCTTCACCAAACCCAAATGTTCCAAGTGTATGCCGCAAGAAGCCCCACTCTACCCTATCAAATGCCTTTTGGGCATCTAAGGAGAGGGCAGCTATAGGGATATTTTCATCTCGGTTAAGCTGTATGAGGTGTAATAGGCGTCTAACATTATCTGAAGATGACCTTCCTTTAATAAATCCCACCTGATCCGAATGTATTAAGTGTGGTAGAACATTCTCTAGTCTCATAGCAAATTCCTTTGTCAGAATTTTACAATCTATATTGATCAGACTAATAGGTCTAAAGCTTCCTGGATCTGTGGGATCTTTGTCTTTTTTGACAATTAGGGAGATCAACGCTTCATTAAATGTGTCTGGTAATTTTCATAATGAAAATGATTCATGAAACACTGTTTAAAGGATAGGAGCCAGTTTATCAGTATACTTCCTATAATATTCAGAGGGAAAGCCGTCGAGACCAGGTGACTTTCCAGTACTCATTGATAAAAATTGCTTTTTTAATCTCCTCTGTAGTTATGGGGCTGTCTAGAAAGTCTTTCTGATCCCCTGATATTCCTGGCAAGTTGATATTTGAGAAAAATGCCTCGTAGTTTCACACCTCAGGATTGATCTCTGATGTATAAAGTTGTTCATAAAAATTTGCAAATACTTTGTTGATGTCCCCTGTGTCTGTCACCAATTCGCCCTTCTCATTTTTTACAGCTGGTATGGCACAACTGATTTCCTTTTGGTGTAATTGCCTTGCCAATAGCTTCCCTGATTTTTCACCACTCTCATAAAAATTACTCTTCAACCTAAATAGGGCATAATCTGCTTTTTTATTGTATATTTCATTGATATGAAATTTCAAGTCACATACTTTTTTTTAACAGTCGGTCAGAATGTTTCTCAGACAATAATTTCTCTAATTCTTTAAGCTTAGATTCAAAATCTCTTAAATTTTGTATTTGCTCTCTTTTTTTCTGCTTGAATAGGTGAAAACTTTCCCCCTTATATATGCCTTAGAGGCTTCCCAAACAGTTCCAAACTTATCTGTTGACCCAGTGTTCACCAAAAAGAAGTTGTCAAGTTCATTTTCTAATAAACTATTAAAGTCCGGGTCCTGCAGTAGCGATACATTAAGCCTCCACCTTTGTCCTTGTTCCATCTGACTTCATTACTAGATCTAGCTGCACTGCAGCATGATCAGTCAGTGCTATGGGTCCTATGGAACAATCTGAGATGCTCTCTACTAAATCCTTACCGATCAGAAAACAATCAATCCTGGAGTGAAATTTATGATTGTGGGAATAAAATGTATATTCTCTCTGTCTCGGGTTAACAAGCCTCCATATATCAATCAATCCTAGGTCCTTCATTAGGAGTTTAATTGCCATCCAGTCCCTTGGTGTAGTATTAGAGAAGGTGGTTTTTTCCAGGGCCCCATCCAAAACTTGATTAAAATCCCCTGCCAAGATTGTGTACCCATCAGATATGCCCCCTATTAGATTATTTAATCCATAAAAAAAGGCTGGGTCTCCGACATTCGGTGCATAAATGTTACACAAGTTAACTTTTTTCCCATTAATTTTTACTTCCACAAATATCATTCTTCCTTGTTCATCCTTCTGTTCTTTTATAATGAGGAAATTTAACTTTTTGTGAACCAGAATAGCCACTCCGTGCTTCTTACTTGTAAAGGAACTATGATATATCTGACCGACCCAGTCTCTCTTCAATTTAGTAGCTTCTGAATCAGTCAAGTGGGTCTCCTGCAGAAAAGCTATATGGACTTGTTGGGACTTGAGAAATGATAAACATTTTTTTCTTTTCACTGGGCTTTGTAGCCCATTTACGTTCCAGGATACTATCCTCACACAGTTAGCCATAATTCAGCAGGCATTTTGTATATGGTCCATACTGAGATGATAACTCGCATAGAGAAAGGTGCAGAGTGAAAAAATGAGAAAAAACAAAAGAGAGAGGAGGTGCCATCCCGCTGCCTGTAAAAACCCAGGTTGTACATAAAATGTGGAGAAAAAAAACAAAAAAACAAAACCAAAACCTGTATAAAGCCCTTTGTGAACATAGAACATTAAACAAACCCCCACACACAGAACAACATACCAACATCCCCTTCTCTCCCACTCGAGAGACCCACCGCAAACACGGTCCATGAATCACACTCAGATGGTCCCCATTAGAAGCCCCCCACCCACTACCACCCCTCAAAAAGTCACGTGATATTTATCTCTTTTTATAATATTTCTTAGATATATTGTATGTAGGATTGCACATGTGTATATGCACTGATTTACAATCATCATTTTCACAATCCTAAAATATGGTTTGCATGATTCAGGAAGGAACCCCCAACAGCAAAAGCAACATGTTAATATCCATTGTTCTGAAATTGCTGGCTCTAATAAACTTTAAGAAAAAAAAAAAAATGTGACACACCGCATCACCTTTACCTTATAACACAAATACAAAGAGGAAAATTCAGAATATCTCGCATTTTCAGGCCACTATGGCCCACGATGTCTCATACTCACCGTGTCTTGAACGTGCTCAGGAGTCAGATGCAAAAATAATTCACCATAAGGTCATGTCCTGTTCATATTGAGCCACATTGTCTCATCAGTGTAGATACTTATATTGTGTGTTCAAACTTTCAGCCCACCGGAATAAAATTCGATTGCTGTCCTCTGATGCTCTCGGCCGCATCATGTCCTCCTTGTTAAGAAAGTCCATCGCCTCTCTGTGATCAGTAAACTTCATTCTTTTTCCCCTCCATGTAAAGCGTATTTCGGCAGGGTATGCAAGGGTGAAGCGTACATCCAGATTGTGCAGCCGGTTCCTGGCATCTGTGAACTTTCTCCTCTTCTCTGCCGTCTCTTTAGTCATGTCGGGGAAGAATGACAACTTACCGTCCCAGACTATATCCTCCTTTTTCCTGTATTTTTCCCGTGCAGCAGACAGTACTCGTTCCCTCTCTAAGAAACTAAGAAACCTTATGATGATCGGTCTGGGTGGCCGGCCTTCTTCGGGCATTGGTATCGGGGCACAGTTTACTCGCTGCAGCTGTGATCCATCCAGATTGATCCCCAATGCCTCAGAGATTATTTTCTTCACGCAGTCTGTCAGGTTCCTACCTTCCAGCTTCTCCTTCAGGCCGACGAGCCGCAAGTTTTGGCGTCTGTCTCTGTTAGCAGCATCTTCCACGGCCTGGTGCAGTTCCTCGCATTTTTTAGCACTTTTATCCGCTGTTTGACGAAGCTGGTGGTTCTCATCCTCCAAACGAGAGATGCGGCTCTCTGCTTCCTCCAGCCGGGTCAGTATCCCGTTGACATCCGTTCTCAGATCGGCACTGGTTTCTTTAATTTCAGTCATGTCTGCCTGCAAGGCCACCAAGAGCTTCCCGACTTGTCCGATCTCTTCTGTAGTCTTCTCCAGGGACCGTTGCATAGCGGCTAAGACAGCTCCGCCGTTGAACTCCTCTTTGCCGCTTCCCGTCGTGGTGCTCGTGCTATCTGTTAGCTTAGCATTCGCCCCGCTAGCTAGTGGAGTGTTTTGTTGCTCTAGTTTCCATAATACCGAGTTACCGGAACTCTCAGTGCAGTAAAAGTAGAAACTTGCGTTTAACCAAAGTTTAGAGTATCACCATTCGGACTAAATTAGCGTATTTGGGGTAAATTGGTGGGTTAATCGGGACGCATCCAACTAGGCGACCATCCTGCTCGGCGACGTCACGTGACCCCTATTTCTTAAAAAAAAAATAGGGTTTTTTAACCTGCATTAAAAAAAGTGCGAAACAGCAAAGCCGCAAAAGGTGAATCACGCTATAGTGAGGGTTCACTGTCTCACCAAATGTGAACCTCCAAAAACAGTACAGGAGATCGTGTTCTTGGTTGACCTTTTTTAAGCTTTCCAGCATCCTTCTCTTACATGAGATGCTTCCAGCAGTCATTAGTACTAACCAACCCCTCAGCCTTGATATGCTGCTCGAACTTGCGTACCACTTTTTTCCTTTTCCATTGTTGTTGTGACTTGAGTTCCTCTTGTTTTTTTGCTCAATGTGTCCCAGTGTTATGAGCAGGTGATGGGTGTGGACAGCTGGCAGGTCCCATCACACCCAGTTCCTTGTGCTGTGGTGTCATGCAGGTGGATTATGTGTTCGGGGCTGGGGGGTGGGGATAGGGGTTAGTATCGGCCTTTCCCCGAAGCAGATGGCGACACACGTTGTTCCAAAACGTATGAATTTACATAGCTCAGCGTTAATGGAGCCTTCTCACATGTGCAGGTCACTCCTGTGTCATGTACACCAACACACCCTCCTACCATCACAGATGCTGATTTTTGAAAACGTGCACTGACGGGTCCCATGGTCTATTTACGCTTCAGCATGGATAAAGTAGCATAAAGCGCTGGCATTAGGAGTTCTGAATTTTGAACTCAGTCTCAGAGGAGATGGTGAATGTGTCTGGATATTGTCGTCTGCTTTTTCTTCTTCAATATTTCTGGCTAAAATGACATCATGAATAAATTCAATTCAATTCAATTCCTTTTTTTTTTTAATTCTATTTTTACCTCATGCAAGCATTGGCTTCCTAAACCAGATTCTGTCTGTTCCCTCTGCAGTGCTGCCTCATGGTCAGATCATCATTACAGTGCTGTCATTGCAGCTGGGTTTTGTCTTGGTATGACAGCTCATTTTCCATTCCCAAGTTTGATGGTTCAATTCCCCCATCTAATCCTGCCTGGTTTCCCTGGGCAAGGCAGTGCAAGCTGAGTTGCTTCAAATGCTTTGTCTGCAACTTTCATGGCACCGTGAATTGGTGAATGAGACAGAATTGTGAACCCCCCCCCCCCCCCCGCAGTGTCAGTGTGCTGAGACTGCAGAAAGACTGTTTACCAAGGCCATGTTATTTACTGTCTTTCCACATTACTTTTTATCTCTACTTTTTTCCTTTTTGTATTACACATTGTCGATGTCTGTGACAGATAAGAATATTTCTTTTGGATACCATAAATACTATTTTGAAATGAAAAAGAACAAAAGGTGGTGAGATTAGAACATTATTTGAATGTATTGTTTGTAACCACGAGGTGAGTAGTACCTGTCTTCATGGATTCATAAAGTGCTGTTTGAAAGTGTTAAAATACACTCTTTGTTTGTATTTGTTCCAGCAAATGACAAATCTCCAAATTGTACAAATTTTTTTTTTTAACAAACAACGTTAATTTTACAGCCTACGCTACAGTTGATGTTAAATTAGATTTATATACAATAGGTATTGTTTCCTGAACTGTTCTACAGCCAGGGACTGTCTCCAGCTGCTGTGATGTCCTATAGCATGCAGGGGACACTGTGGCTGTTCCCCAGAATAAGGTTTATAAAAAGGTCAACTGTCAACTCTCTGACATTTCAAGTCCAGGAAATGCTAAGAAGATCCAGAGTGTAGTATTTCATCTCACATACAACAAACTGTTGCTCACTCAAACCCACTCCTTGTTTTACAACTACACTACAATGTTCTGCTTTGTCCAACTATAAACAGATGTAACACAACCATCCCAATCAGTCTTTGCCTTAAGGGAAAGCTACGGACCCCACTTCTATCTTTGCTTTGCCAAAACCTTACAGCAAAGCCAAACACTTGCAGAAGAACACTCTCACCAAAATGCACAAGTATAAGATTTTCAAAAAGTGCCTTAACATTTTATTCTGAAATGTGCGATTCTAACTCTCACAAACACAAAGACTCCAACCACTGTTAAAGATGACCTGGAACCTTTCTGCACCTTTTAACTCTGCCCTTTTTTCCTCTGTGACAATAAAAAAGTACACTTCTGTGTTGTTGAGCTGAGATATTTACCTGAGATCAGCCTGTTCTGTTTAAATCGCCTTCCTGTGAAAGGTCAAACCTGCAATTATCTCCTCCCCACTCGACAACGGGCTTGCTCTCAATGCTGGTCAGCACCTGTTTTCCTTCCTTGGACCAATTCAACTGCAGATCCAACAAATGCCCCCATCCTGCACTGTTACTTGTGAGCTGTGTGGTCTTCTTGGTGGCTGTCAAGTGCTTGAATGGAGAAACTAACGTACCACATGGTTGATAAAAGACAGAGAGAAGACATTTATATGGAAACTGAAAAAAACAAAGAGCAACAAAACTAAATTTGGTGTCGTTTTTACTACCCTTTCAGAGGAATTTGCTATCTTTTCTTGTCTAAGTGACTTTGACCTGTCTTTATTTTCCATTCTGCATGATATCACGTTGACTTGCATCATCACTCAATGAGAGACTCAGCTTGAGTGAAATGCTTCTTTTTATCCTTAGCCTTGGGCACATTGGTTGCAAAGCTCCTACAGCTGCTTTGTATTAGCACTGTTTTTTCACTTTACTGCCTTCGGTTGCTCCTTCACTAACTTTTATTCTGAGGCGCTGCTGTCAAATAAGTCAAAAGAAACTGTTTCTTTTTCAATTCAATGGATACATTTATTGCCTACAACATCTGATAGCTTGTTTTTGTTCATGTGAATATAACATGAAGTAATGTGACTCACAAAACAGTTGCGTACACATTACATTTTGTAGGTCTTAGTAACAGCCAGCAAGAAGCACGACACATCCCTTGTTATTCTTCAACAAGTCTCACTCGTCATACTGCGAGTGGTTAGGAAGTGAGTTGCTTTTCGGTCTTGGGAGACAGAGAAGAAGCAAGTGTGGCACATTTGTTTACTGTTTTTGAGGCACGTCACTTGTAGAAGAGCATCAGTTGTGTGTCTTATTGCCATCGCAATGCACTTGTTAGCCTTGCTGCTGACTTGGTCCAAGCAATCAAAATGAGAACACGCTGTGTCAGCAAGCGCTCACAGTCTGCATGTGCAGGAACAAGCCCCTACAGACAGCCTGTTTCATACGAGAGTTACACAAATATCAAGCACGAAGTTTTCTACTCAACTACAGTACTGAGGAAACAGGAACAGTCTGCTTTTTGAGAAGTGTGTTGGTTTTTATTTCATTATAGTGTGCACACACATGTTATGCATCCTTCAAGGACAATGTTAAACACTACACATGCGGTTTTGTCAAGGAGAGCCCACAGAGCACAACAGACCCTCTTTGCATTCCCACATCCATGGCTAGTCCAAACAACCTTCTGCAGCCTTGGAAGTGTATTCAAAAGAAGATGCTTTTTTTTTTTTTTTCGTGGCATTTGTGGTCCATGTGCGTTTGCAAGATTGGCATTTCCTGACCCTTTTTAATATTGGCATTCACGTTTTATTTCTATTCATTGGTGCGCGTTGCTTTTCAAATTGACTGGAATATAAAAAGTGAGGGAGAAAAAAAGAGATAAAAGGCTGTTGTGTTGCCTGTAAAAGGAAACATGTCACAAAATGTGTGGAAAAATAATCCTTTGGGAGCGGCTGTTTTGTAACTGTTTGAGTAGTAACCACCAATGAGAATCTTTTTCTTGGGCGAGGGTTAGACTCAGAGGTTTCATGCAGCCACCCTCGTTCCATGGGCGACTGTGGTCCCAGAGGAAAGCGCAAAACACGGCTTGTTTTTGTCAGCAGTGCCAGCACGTGCACGCACACACACACACACACACACACACACACACACACACAAAAGGTTAGCTGTGACATGTTTCTTGGCATTTTCAAGGCAGCAAAAGTCCCATCAAGCAAACACAGCCGAGTGTGACCAACATAGCTCTACCCTGCACGCTGCCGCTGTGCACCAACAGCTGAAGGCTTCCAGCGTTGCAGCTAAAATTCCAGCCAGGAGAAAAAAAGGGGGACAAGCGCAGGCCAAAAGGAAGGACACAAAATATTTGAAGTCATCTGATGAAAGCTGGTCTTTGCTGGGGGCGGTGCGATAAGCAAGCTTCAAAAACACCCCCCAAAAATCCTGTTAGGTGACATCAGTGAACTGCAGATGGCTCGTGTAGCAAACCAGACTGTCATCTGATGAGAGAAGCCAGAAAGTGAAGATGCAAAAGATCTGAAGCGGGTGAAGTCACCTTCATGCCAACACAAGTCTTGCTCGACATTGGGACACATTCGAATGTGGGCTTCTTATGCAACTCTGTTTTTTGTTTCCCGCAGTTTGGCCATCATTGCTCTTCGTTCTGAATTCACTGCACCCACTGCAGCAGAGTGGGGAGAAGAACTTTAAAGCTTTAAACCAGCCAAAAGTTTAAGGTGGAGAATGAGGCCATGTGTGTTTTGATTTCAGAGTTTGGAATCAATTCTGTACTAATACTGCAGGAAGCAAAATCAGAGCTGATCCTGGGAGCATGCTCCCACATTCCTATTTATAGATGTTGCTCGACATGCAAAGTGAGCAAGACAACGGCAAGTCTGCAGCACTTCCTGTAAGCTATGTCATGATGCAAACTAATGTTACATTCAATCAGCCAAAGTGTGGCGTTAATCCATATTATAGATCGCTCCTCTGTACCTGTTTTATCATGAAGGGTTGGCACTAAGTGGAGAACACGGAGCAATCCCACAACAACTCATGCTCACAATCATTCACAGCTCTGGAGATTTTAAAGTCATCAATGGACCATTTTTTTTGCATTGTGAGAGGAGACCAGATCTGAGGTAAAACAACACCCATTTAAGTTCAGAAACAACACGCACAGTTCCTCCAAAGGATGCTACTTTCTGTGGTAACCACTCCCACATCATACCACAAAGCAGGTAGGTACAGCCCAAAGGATGACCCAGTCTGCCACATAAGGCCAATGACTGGGTGTTCAGTTGATTTTGGAGGTGTATTGTGAGGTCACCATTTGTGTCATTTGCACATGATCATAAACAGCAACACCTGAAAGTCCATCAGTGTTGAAAGTTGATTTTTGTTCATGTGATCAATTCTGAAAGTGTTTTGATTTTTTGGGAGCCGAGTTGCTGCTTTTTTTGCTGTTCCATTGCTATCACATGTGTCACATGGGGATCCGTTCTCACGACATCACATGACTTTGATTCAGGTGTAGTGCTGCACTGTGACAGACTTGTGCACGAGGACCTAACAGCGAGGCGTGACCCGCTGTGGCACCTGCATGGTGGTCTCTCATTGGCTCAGAAACACACTTGCACCACCTCCTCGGACCTGACAGTGATTCTGATCAGAACAGGTTGATAAATCAGAAAGGGCCAATAGCATGACCCGATTCTTATCTGATCCTTCACTCTGATTACTTAAGGTCCTTGTAAAAGCCTCGTTATTGCTTCATATGCATCTGCTTGGTCACTTTGCTTTTCATCTGCTTTCAGAAAACAATCTTACAAGATGTAAAAATTCATCTCATCTCTCATTGTCTGTACCACTTATTATTCCGGTTACGGGTCTCAGGAGGTGCTTTAGCTGACCCTAGCTGTTGACACCCTGGACAGGTCATCAATCCATCACAGGGCAACACAGAGACAAACAACCATACACAAACACACACACACACACACACACACACACACACACACACACACACCTACGGACAATTTAGAATCGCCAATTGACCTTA
>JAUESE010000063.1:1147856-1159599 GCA_032274725.1 Malacoctenus triangulatus
GTTTGGTGAAATACAGACATTTGAAACACTAATTTGATAATGACTTGACTTGTGACTTGACTTGACTTGACTTGACTAAAGCTATGTTTGGACTTGACTTACTTGATCCTCCTTACAGACGACTTGGACTTACTTGAGACTTGAGGGCTAAGGCCCAATTCCAATTCTCTTCCTTAATCCTCAGTCCTCAACCTTAATCCTTAACCTTCTTCTTTAACCTTCTTCCTTAACCTTAATCCTCAAAACGGTTAGAAATGCGACACTCCTCAATGCAGATACTTCCTCAATACTGCAGGGGGCAGCATTACGCCAAAACAGCGTTCAGTCTGTCAAGTCAGAAGAAGAAACCGGAGCAACAGCAGCAAAAGATCGTAAAAAAAAATAAATGTTACGCAACAGTGAGTTAACTAATCCATAACATGGACCTAAACTAAGAGAATACAATGTTTTTTGTAATATTTATATCTCCATTAGCAAAGAAATGTACATTTGTTGCTTGCCATCTTCGCCGCCATGTAAAAACGCAATGCATTCTTGGTACTCCTTACTTTTAAGGGAGGTAGCGGAGCTCCTGAGTTTTAAGGAATGAAACAGCCATTTTCTTCCTCAAACTCGCTCCTTAATTTACCTTCCTACGAATTGGGACAGAACTTGGTCGTTGCAGGAGCATGCATTTTAAGGATTAAGGTTGAGGATTTAGGATTAAGGAAGAGAATCGGAACGGACCCTAAGACTTGCGACTTACTTGAGACTTGCACGTATGGGACTAACTCCCATCTCTGCTGAAAACTCCAGCAAGGAGAACACCAACGTAAGCGTCCAGGCAATCTTCATCAATGTCCTTCCACATGTCACCATGGACTTTTGTTCCTTCTCAAGGTTTGTCATTGAAATGATGACCTTTTTTTGTGATAATGGCATAAATTATTCAAAACATGTCTTGATGTCATTGTCCCTTGTCACAGCAAACCTCCTGATTCCAGGGGTCATTTTGATTACGTTTGCAGCAGCTGCTCTGCCATGTAGACTGTGAGGTTCTGAGCTCCAACAGATCTCACCATTTTTTGACTGGAATCTTTCGGTGGGAGCAGCTTCACCACCAGTGACCTCCTAATCAGAGTCTGTGTTTTCTGGATGATACTCGACATTGTCTTCCTCCTCAGAAACCTGCTCATCTCTATCGCTATGCTGCTCTGTGTCCTTTCCATCGCTATGCTGCTCTGTGTCCTCTCCCTCATTTCCATCAATAATATTGTCCAGAACTTGGCTTAGTGAAAACCATCTTTTTATTTCTACATGCAAAAATTTGGCAATGTACCCTCTGCAACTCACCAGCTCGATACTGAATTGACCTCATATGTCTGGATGTGCCCATCTTTGTTTGGTTCGTAAGAAGGTTTATGGGAAAGCACGGTAAAATGAGAATCCCTTAAAGCTCATAAGATTGGGAGAGGAGCTGGCTGTCAGTGTTTTGGCTGACAGTGCACTTGTGATTTCAGCACTGGGCCTAATTATTGCTTTAGAATATTGTTTTTATAACCTGGTCAAAATTGACCCAAACACCACAAGTGTAACAATTTCAGCCAGTTGTTGGGATTTCCTCCAGGTAAAGTTTGGTTATTGATAGTTACTTAATTGCTAGCAGCAAAAAGTACAACAAATAATTATTAATTCTATTTAATAATTTTGGGGCACCACCCTGTGAACAGGGATCAATGACCAAACAACAACAGTCTCTAGAATTAACGTAAAATTTAGGTGGATAAGTGTCAACCAAAATTCAATACTAAAATAAAGGGAATTATTTAGTATATAACTAAGTTGAAGGGATGAGATTGAGCACTGACCGTACAACCAGCAGTTATCGCAGCAGTTATCAAAAAGCCTCGATGCAAGAAAGAAATTTATGTGGTTTTTGTATGCATTTAAAAATGAAAACGGGTCGTTGGCGACTCTAACGCAAAAGGGGGGTTAAGGGAATCTTGAAAATCCAAACCAAGCTGCTTGTTGGGGATGATTATCATTTATTATCTGAACATACTAATACTGATCTTGTAAACATTTTGTAGCTGCTCAACTTTAGTAAGCACAGCTGGTTTCAAAATCTTTTCTCACTTGCAGACTAATACACACAGACTATAATTTGTGTATGTGAGGATGACAAAAAATGACACCCATGAAATGATGTGAAAATAAAGATACCATCAACTTGTGAATATGTCAGGCCCCTTAATTTTCCCTGGATCCCTGCCAACTCCCACAGTGACCACATCTATCCAAATGTCATGAATGAACCGCTGTCTGTCTCCACGGTGTCCTGATGATAACGTGGGCTTGTTTTCGGAAGTGAACTTTTATGATGAGGTGAAAACATCCATCCTGAATTGAATGGTGCAGCTTTTATGTGTAAATACTGATTAGTTGATCTTTTAGTCAGCAGTGCACTTTAAAGCCTCCCTGTCTCCCACACTGACACAGTTGCTTCAAATTCTACAGTTCTACAGTTTCATTCAGCAGAAGTGCCTTTTATTATTTTTATTCATTTATTTTTTTGCAATAGCAACAGCAAATCAAAACTAATATTTCAATTCCATGAAGTTCAACGTTTATCGTACATATTCAGCATGGTAAGTGCAATATATTCACATCCTCATGTTCCTACTGTCCTGCCGACAAGGTGGAGAGGAGTCACAATTAATAACAAACAAACAAATAAGCACAAACTCTAAGGAAGTTAGATTTACTATTACAACCAACGGGTGTGTTCTCTAAAGAAGCCCACAAACAAAATGAGGGATTGAGGTTGGTACTTCTTGTCTTCTCTCTTTGACAAAGCTTATACTTAAGACTGACCCAGGTCACCCTTGACTATTGCTGTTTTGTCAGTTAAGCTGCTCTGGGTTTATTCCGCTGAGAGACTATTTAATGCACTCAGGGCCTGATTTATTAAGAGCCCTCTTTGCAAACAGATTTGCAAGCGCACACAAACAAGTTGTGTCTTCCTTCTGTGAGTGGTGCTAAGGAAAATGTAACGAACAACACATACGAGCATAATAAAATGCTCTTCTGTCATGGAAGACTGTTGAGTGCGCTCTTGCCAGGTGCAGTATGAAATGTAGTGTCACAAAGTTAAAAGACAGACACCAGTGTGTTACAGTGGACCCAAAGAAAAAAGGGAACCATGACATAAAAACTGATCTGGTGTCCACACTATTGGAGAGATTACAAGAGGAAAACTGAGTGAGAGCTGGTAACACCAATGTAGAGGGAGGACTCAAAAGTCAAACTATTGTAGAATAGATGCAAACAGGTAAAAGGCCAGCGGTGTGCACATCCTTTTTAAATGCAGTCCACTTCCAGCTGTCGTTTTGTGCTTGGTATGCACTAGCATACACTCCTAGTATTTTGTGTGATCTGGTACGAACACCTGTCCTTACATTATAATGAAGGCAAACCCAGTTTTCTTTCAATGTTTTTTAATTGAATGCAAAAGTGCTAAGAGACAACTGATCTCCATGAATAAAATGAATCGAATTGAAGACACTGAACGATCAGAGCAGGAAAAACTTTAGTTTGGGTACAAACAAATTGTACAGGAAACGGTGTGTGTGGAGAAGCATCTCACTGCTGCAAATACCACCAGTAAGGTCCTTTCTCTGTTCAGAGACGTCCCACTGTGCAAGGGCCTTTACGTGACAGACCAACTAGGTGCTCCCAGGTTCACTGATACCTGCCTGCTGATCATTCATACATTATTCCCTATAAATGATCAGCTCCATCAATCAGTTCCACGTAGAGAAGATGTTGAGTTTTTAAAGATGCTAAGTTAGCAGACTGTTGGAGCAGACTGATGGTTGCTCTTCTGTCATTTAAAATTCCAATGGATTATGATGGCAACTTCAAAAGTGTTTACTTCCAGTAAAAATTCATTCAGAACTCATTGTGAAGTGTTTCCTGGCGTCACAGGATGACGAACAAAAAGCTCAAAGTTGACATGTTTGAAGAAGTTGCTGGTGCACAACTTCTGTTCCAACTATCAAATATTTTGTTTCGACTGTCTGTCAGCTATGACAGCCGGGTTAGCGGTATCAACTCCACGACAGGACACAGTACAAACATGTGAACAGTTTATTCCCAAAAGACAAGTCAACAGTCCAGAGTTAAAAACCAGCAGAGGTGTAGCGCAGATGATCTGGGGACGTAGTCAGGGAAAAGCAGGGGTCAGGCAGCTAACAGGAGAATCCAGGAAGACGAGGGAAATCCAAATCCAAAGACAGTCCAGAGGATCATTCACAGACAGACGATATCACAGGGAAGGCAGGCTCAGAATTTAAAACAAACAAGTTGGTACACAGAACTTGGAACTATGGCAGAGAACGAAGGCTGGTTGCGACTGGCATGGAAGCACAGATTAACTGGCAACAAGACAAGAACAGAAGCCCACATATATACTAGGAGCACCAGGTCAGTCTAATCACAGAGCAGGCACAGGTGCAGCATGTTAAGGAGAGTGCATGCAATCACAGAGGAGGAGAGGAAGTCAAGCAGCCTGCAATGAGAGACAAGGTGAGCTATCAAAATCAAACAGGAAACAGACAGGACAGTAACGTGGTGTGTGACACTGTCTAAGATTCCAAAAATACAATGATAAATAATTGTTTCAAAGGTGTTTGCTCCATGAGGATAGAGGAGCTCAGCAATCCAGGAGAGACCATTCACAGCTCTTGCACTTCCACATTGAAAGGAGCCGTTTGTCATAGTTTTGGTCATCTTAATTTGATGCCCCTTAGCTCAATGCTCACCATATGTGCGAATTGGAGATATGACAGATGGGGCACGATACATGTGAGAAAATATTTAATTTACTGATCTTTGCTAGAATAATCATGACTGGTGCCTTAAAATTGTCTCCTTGTTCAAAGTGGATGTAAGAAAAATTTGATAGTGAGGCGCCAGGACCAGAAAAGTCCCGGTGTGTAAATATATTTTGTGGACCTGTATGGTTCTTCCCTTGCCGGTCCCTTCTTGTTGGGGGATCCTCTGGACAGACATTAGTACAATGGGAAGGAGAACTGAGATTGAAGAGCAAAAATAGATGGTGTTTCACTGAAGTTTTTGAACATTTACAACTGAGATAATAAATCAAAACAAGGTTGCAGCACTGGGCCTTGCGCATGTCTTCCCCAGTCGGGAGTCATTGCAGAAGAGCCCCGAGTGTTCTTTGTATGTTGGTTTCCTCCTGAGCTGGCTCTGCCTCCAAGGCGAGCAACCCCTGTTGATATGTCACTCTGCTATCTGTGTGTTGTGTTGGTTGTTTTACGTATTGTTGTGTTTTGATTGCACTTGTGAATCTAAAAATGAAAGAAGTGGTTGGCTTGATGTATTGCATTGTGAAGTGTAAACATCCCTTCACGTAGAATGAGTAAGACCCAGGTTCCCAGGGTTGTCTTGTTGCCTGAGGATGGACTCAGGACCTCCTGGATGGCCAGTGAGTGTCTCAGAGTCCCTCCTGAAGGAGCCAGGGTAAGATGCTAGGAGCAAGGGAAAATGCTTCGCTCTCTGGAATTGCCACTGTGGCCTGCTGATGACAGATGGAAGGCTGGGCTTTGTCCAGTTTTATTTTGTCTTCATCAAAGAGATCATTAAATACTCTGGAGATTTCCTTTCGCACAGGGATCCCTCAGCTGCCCATAAGTAGGAGCTCATTCAAAATGTAGACCAGAATAATGGTCACTTTGATCATTAATGCTGCCCTTGGTTCCATGGATGTAGGCTCAGTAAGCATGTGAAGACTTGTCAGTCACAGAACGTAATAATCGTCGCTCACTGCAGGCAGCTCCACTGGACTTCCACAGCCTTCAGGCTCACCACGCAAGGCACAGACAATGACCTCATTCTGCCAGCTTCACCACAACCACTGCAGCTGAGCCAGGGTAGAATTTAGAAAATGGGTTTCTGTTTTTTCTACTCGTGTGCTCACGTGATGGAGACAGAAAAAAATAATGGAGTGTAAAAACAATACTTTTTAAGTATGTGCTGCTTGCTTTCACAGACGAAATGTAAACAAGTTAATTTGTAGTATGATCAGGATGGAAGAAAATCAATATAAAAATTAGATTTTGTTTCTGTTTCTGGTCAACTTACTTGTTACAGTGTTGTACCACAATTACAGATCATGGTGCCAAGCCCACTTCTGGGTGTCTCCACAGCTGATCCACATTTATAGCATGGCTCACGAATTTGTTTGTTGGTTGTGCTGCCACAAATGCGTGCAATTGCAATATGAATAAAGTGATAAAAGCTCAATAAAGCGCAATTGCCCCATGCATACATCTGACTGTATCTGGTTGAATTTGGAGTTGTACACACATGCTGCAATAAAGCACATAAAATCTATTGTGGGGTCTCTGCAAACAAAATTTGATCTGTCATCATCCTCATCATCTATTAATTGTGTCAAGTTAAACATTAAAGTGTTATGTACAAAGGTGGAATGAGCTGCAATGGATTCGGTTCACAATTCTTTCGGGCTGCAGCCCGAGGACATTCAAATTGCTTTCACTATGCCACGCTGCTCTCAGGCTCACTTTGTCAAGCCTTTCATCTTCCAGTTCAAAGGTCAGGCGTCTCATCTCGCCCCATCGATGTGTCACTGTACTTGAACAAGACATCCATCCCCAAGCATGCAAGCTGACACCATGACTGAGTGAGTGTGTTAATGACTGTGCAAAGGAATAGATTACTCTGATAAATCTTGTCGAAGTGTTTTAAGGCGCCTAAATTTCAGTTCAGTTCAGTTTTATATTAATGGACAATTGCTTATATCAGCAGCCATTGTGCCATTTTGCTCACTGTATCAAAAGTCGACACACAAGCAAGTTAAACTAGAACACCAAGGACTTCCGGGTGAGCGGTGAGAGAAATGGCGGCGTGAGTCGAGGCTCTTGCCAGTCGAAAAGCAAACAAAACCCTCTACTAATGACATACTGATTTCAACGTTAAACTAAGCGAGGCATGAGAGGGAGAAATCTACAGAGAAAGCACAGAAACCGGAAAACCCAGGGAAAAACGCAAGAAAGTGTAGGCAAGCACAAAAAATGTGGACATGGCGGCGCAGCCGCAGCTCGGGATGAAAATCCAACCCTGTATAAATGCCTGGTGGACATCGCCAAAGAGATACATGAGCTCAAAGAAGATATGAGAAACGACCAAAAGGCTCTTAACACAAGTTTTACACAGGAATTCGCAAATTTCAAGGAAAACGTCAACAATAAGCTCCTGGTGAACAGTGAGGAACTACGGGAACAGAAAGAAAGCCTCAACGAGGCATAGCCGAACTTGAAACATTTAACAAGGAATGCAAAAGAGACGCTGCTGGCAACACTCCGAGAGCAGAGAAAGCTCCAAGACAAGTTAACCGACCTCAAATGGAGATCCAGGAGGAATAATCTACGGATATTTGGCGTACCGGAGGGCGCAGAGGGGGACTCGGTCCCTCACTTTTTCAAGGAGCTAGTACAGAGACAGCTAACTCTGCCCGAGGGGACCGACCCGCTAATTCAGCAAGCTCACCAAGCGGCAGCTAGGGAGTAGTTAAAGGGGAGTAATAATTTTGATTCCAAATGCAACAAAATTTGAGACATTGAAGGAAGTAAGGGATAAAGAGTGACGATATATTGTGGTCAAGGGAAAGATTGAAAGCCAAATGGTTACACTTATTAATGTCTATGCACCTCCCAATAGTGATAAGGGCTTTTTCAGGAATCTGTGGAAACTGTGGTACAGGAAACAGAAGGGATTTTAATACGTGAGGGAGACTTTAATATTACATTGAACCAGAACTTAGATACAACTTGCACGAAAAAAAAGTAACAAAATTCAACTGGCCAGACATATAAATACTGTATGGACTGAATTTGGAATGACAGATGTCTGGAGGGATTCCACTTCTTACTCAGCACCTCACTCAGTGCACACGAGGATTGATTATTTCTACATAATACAGTTGATAGAATTAGAGTTGAAGAATGTAAAATTGGTGCGCAGACTTATCAGACCACTGTATCCTCCACCTGACACTGAAGCTGAACAGTAGGAAAAGGAATACAGTCTGGACAATGAATGTAAGCACACTTAATAACACAGAGTGTGTTGAGGAGATTAAAGTAGAAATAAATTCATAGAGGGAGGAGAATGACAATGGGGAAGTAGATAATATTTTACTCTGGGATGCTATGAAAGCAGTTATGAGGGGAAAACATATTTAAAGCAGCACATCTGAGGAAAACTAGACAGGAATTATACCAAACCAAGATTAGTGAATTTAAGGAGTTAGAACAATATAAAAATCTGAATGACCCATACATACTCCAGCAAATTAAAGAAGTAAAAATAAAAAATAAATGAGATTCAGTGGAAAAGAAATTTAGGTTCATGAAAAAAACTCACTATGTATCGGGCCCTAAGGCGACAAAATTACTAGAGAAAAAGAAAGCAGCAATTTATGAGTACAATCCATAAAATCAGAGATCCCATGACCAATACTCTTGAATATGAACCAGAAAAAATTGACCAAATATTTGAAAATTATTATAAAAAATTATATTCCCAGCCGGCCTCAGCAGATGATGAGACGATAAGAATTTTTCTGAATTCATTAGATCTACCAGCAATAGGAATTAAACAAAATGATGATATAAATTAATATAAATATTTTCAGAATTCCTCTCAATTATCCATAACTCCTACAACACAGTACTTTTTCACCGGTGATTTTAACCTACATGTAGACAACCCCTCAGATCCTGTTGCAACAGAGTTTTTAAGTGTTCTCAACTATATGGATTTTATTCAACACGTAAGGTAACCGAGTCACAAAGGGGGACACACTCTGGATTTGGTCATCACACATGGCCTGCCAGCTACTGTTTCCTCTGTTGTTGACTTGGCTGTCTCTGACCACTATTGTGTTTTTAACATCACCAGTTTTATCCAGCAGGAGACCTCGGCAAGGACAGTGAGGAAACGTCATCTAACCCCTGAAGTGGCTGCAAATTTTATTGAGGTTTTAGAAGAATGTCTTCCGGTTGTTTTAGCTGCCTCCTGTGATTTTATTGTTGATAATTTTAACAGTAGACTTCATACAGCCCTCAATGTTCTTGCCCCCCTCAAATCGAAAACCATACACACAAAATCTGTTGCCTCATGGAGAAACGAGCAGCTGAAACAAATCAAAAGGAAATGTAGGATGGCAGAAAGGAGATGGAGGAAAAACAAAATAACCATACTCTCAAAGTAATATGATTTCAAATGCACCTGAGTGTCTGCCTCTACCGGGGGAAGCATTGGACAGTTTTGTCCTGGTTAACGCTGGGACACTTGATAAGGTTTTCTCCTCAGTGAGGCCCACCAAGTGTCTTTTGGACCCAATTCCATCGTCGTTTTTTAAGTCATTTTATGAATTTTTTTAGAGAAGAGCTTTTAAACATTATGAATTGCTCTCTTCAGACGGGGGTCTTCCCGGCTGCCTTCAAAGGGGCAGTGGTGAGGCCTCTGCTGAAAAAGAGCGATTTAGACTGCAATGATCTTAACAACTTTAGACCGGTATCTAACTTGCCATTTTTAAGTAACGTTTTAGATAAGTTTTTTTTTTATACAGCTCAATGATTTTTGAAATGCACAGAACATTCTTGATAAATTTCAGTCCGGGTTTAGGGTGAACCACAGCACAGAGACGGCCCTTTTGTAGATTTTAAATGATTTTAGATTAAATTATGACTCAAAGAAGATGACAGTGTTGGTTCTCCTGGATCTAAGTGCTGCGTTTGACACAGTTGACCACACTATTCTTTTATCCTGTTTAAAGCAGCTTGGCCGCTCTGGTGCTGTTCACAGATGGTTCACCTCTTACCTTGCACACAGGACATTTATGATAAGTTTAGATACTTGCTCCTCAAGGGTCCATAAAATCACATGTGGTGTGCCTCAGAGATCAATCTTGGGCCCTGTGCTTTTTAACCTGTATATGCTCCCTCTTGGTGGGGTCATCCTGAGACATGGAGTCAACTTTCACAGCTACGCTGATGACACACAGCTGTACATCTCTATGTCTCCTGATGAATCTAGGCCAATGGATGCACTTTTTATCTGTATCTCAGATCTCAGATCCTGGATGGCAGAAAACCTTCTCCAGCTTAACCAGGCTAAAACTGAGGTTTTAGTCATCGGTCCTGAAACCCAGAGAGAGACACTTTTACCCAACTACAATCTTTATCTTTTAATCCATTGTTGCAAGTAAAAAATCTTGGCGTGATTTTCGACTCTGACCTAACTTTTATTCCACACATAAAGAATATCACAAAAATAGGGTTTCACCATTTAAAAAATTTAGCCAGAGTCTGCCCCATGTCATATACATGTTCAAGAAATGTGAAGAAATGCTTGATACAGTCACAAGACTCACTGGAAATCTGGTTCACAGTCATCAGGAAATACAATCTGGATAGGGAAATCAACATTTTAAGTTGGATCACATATGATTCCAGATTCATACCAGGGGAGGTGTATAGTAATTTTAAACAATGGCTAAATAAGGGAATCACAGCGTTGAGCACAATAATTGACAGGGGTAAAATTAAGTCCTTTCAAAATCTGAGAAGGGAATGTGACTTGGAGGTATATGATAAATTTATTTCCAAGTCAGGAACTTCTTTGAGAAGGCGATAAAACCAGACCTTCCCCAGGAATTAAATAAAGTGATTGTGACGCATTATACCAGGGTCTGGAAAAGAGCAGGGGAACATCTACATTGTACATTAGAGACAGATGGATAAAGGAATGTAAAATACAACTAACTGAAGAGGACTGGCTTAACATTTGTGATGTCCAGCGAATCAGCACCGGCTCCAGGATGTTGAAAGAATTTTGCTGGAAAAACATAACTCGGTTTTTCATCACTCCTAAGACCAAAGGCAAATTCATAGATACATGCTGAAGAGGGTGTGGGGAGCTGAATGTAGAACACACACACATTTTCTAGGAGTGTATTAGAATAAGAAAGTACTGGAATGATGTATGGATGGAACTGAAAGCTATATTGGGGTATGACTTACAAATGTCATTCGAAGTTCTTTACTTACAGTATGTAATTTAACAGGTGTTCATGATGAAGATCGACACTTAATAAAAACTCTGTTAGCTGCAACCAAAAAGGCAGTCACTATATTACAGGGAGGACCTTCCTACTTTGAGGAACTGGCTGGACACTGTGGAAGAGACATTTGTCTTGGAAAGACTCACGCATGTACTTAGACTCCAACAAGTCAAATTCATCACAAAATGGGACAAATATACAACGTATAAATCTCACAGCAGAGATACCACTGAAAATTCTGATTGAAACCAGAGATAATGTATTTTAAAAAAAAGCAACACCAAAAACACATCTCATCGCTCTGTTAAAATTAAATATGTCTTTCTTACAACAAGACGTTGCACATATTTACATCTTTGAATCACTTCCACACCAACAATACAACACTGTGCTACAAACTGAGCACCATACTCTGTAATATTTCAGATATTTTCTCAAACTATCCTCTGATAAACTCAAAAGGAGATTACAATAATCAGTTTTGTGTCTTTAATTGTTTCACAACCAAATGTGAAACTGATTTAATGAGCCATTCGCAGTTTCACTGTACCGGCCGTGTGTACTTAGACATGCATGGCTTAGTCTTTGAGA
>JAUESE010000063.1:1217824-1228616 GCA_032274725.1 Malacoctenus triangulatus
CCCCCCGACACGAGTGTGTTTTCCAGTGTGTTTTTTCGCGATTGTTAGCTAAGTACAGTCGTCTGAGGTAGACTGCGCAAAACTTCACGGTGTTGCTCCTTCCTCCTCCTTTTTTTTTGTCTTTTTTTGTTTTTTCAACACGCCCCTCCCCCCCCTGTCTTCCCACACACACACACATCACGCACACACACACACACACACACCACGCACACAAATGTCAGACATGTGGAAAGATCAAATGTAGCCATGAGGTAGAAATGCTTTAAAGAAGATCTCCGTTTCGAAGGAAGGCTCTCGGAACGAAAACGCGGGGAATTTAATATAAAAAGAAAAGGGGGGAGGGGGAGGGAGGGAGGAGGGGGGGGCCACGAGACAGAAACAAAGCGTGGCGTCGGCGCGGCGAGTCGTTTGTTGGTCGTCCGTGGACAGAGAGGAAAAAAGGAGGCCTGTGCTGCTGTTGTGTGCTGTGAAGTGCATTAGTGGGGTTCTGGGTCCGGAGGGACTCGCTCTCCAGAGGATTTGCTGACAGAAGGAATTCTGGTACAGATTGTTTGGAGGGTGGGTTTTTCTGACGGACCACTCCGCTCCTCCACCCCCCCACCACCACCCCCTCTCTTGTGCCGCTGCCTGTCTCTCCGTCAGATTTGCTGATGCTCAGCAGAACGCCTTCCCTTCCCCCCCCTCCCCCATCGCTCCCTCCCCCATCGCTCCCCTTAACACCCCGCGTCAGGTGCCGTTCCGGAGATGGCACGAGCGCGCCTCCGCTCAAAGTTGTAACCAGCTAGCAGGAAGTACGACGGACGTGTTTTTCGGGCGCTGCCACCGAGACGTCGGGAGCCAAGAGAGCGTGAATTAGTGCACGTGTGGGCGAGAGCGAAAGGACAGGAAACAGAATACATTCCAACCGAAAAAGGCCTTCAGTGCCGAAACTCTCCACGCGTCGAGCGCACGGAGACGGTGAGAACTGAGAAATGGCAACAGTGACGAAGAGTTTAAAGGGGGCGGAGTTACGGGGAAGTGGGTTTCGAACGCGTTCCCATCAGACTTTAGTGGAATCAAACGCGTTTCTGCTGCCAAGAGAGGAGAGAAAAAACAGATCAGTGTGTTGTGGATGCTCATTGTAGCATGAGGAAGTTTCATATCAACCTAATTGAGCATTGTGACAATTTTTACCTTGTTAATGTCTGAAACTGTAATTGTATTCAACAATATTTTAGAAAGTTTTACGATATAAGGAAGAGAAACTGTCAGAAAATAGTAAATTTTGATGATTTTCTGACTTTATAACATCAAACTTTTCTTTGAAACTGAAAATTTCCGATGATTTTCTACCGATCTGTATTTTTCTTCTCTCTTGAGGCAGCCGCACGTTTCAGATTTGCCCTTTTTATTGCACGCGGCCAGCTGGACCACGACAATAATAATAATAATACTCATACTAATTGCATTTGTCAGTCAACCAGAATTACTATTATAATGCGACCTGTGATCTCAGGTTGATTTTATTTTTCTTCTCATCTCCCGGCACGGGCGAAACCCGGTGACACGGGCGACCTTGTCCAATTTAAGGGAACCGCGGCGGCATTCCGGTTTCCACGGAGAGTCCGGCTTCAGATGCGACTAATCAGCACGAGTGACAAAAGAGGCTTAATGTTAATGGGACGCGTCTCGACGTAGAAGGACCACGTTGAGGTCTCGCTGCAATCACCGGCTGTCTCTCACCGAACGGCTCACCGGTCCAAGTGTGTCACCAGAAAATCTGATTTAATTTCAAATTTAATCTCTGATTTTCAATTGTGAGTGTTGACGATTGTCTTGAGGACGTTTTAGTACCGATACGTAAATACCAGTTCAGTTACTTATTGTATGTTATTGACTCCCACACAGTGAGTGACCTTCCGACAAAGGTTGTGATCGATACACACCCTATAAGAACAGATCAGTTTTTTCTCCCTCTGGATTTGATTATCTCAGATTTGAGTATTTGTATTTGGTAACTCTTTCTTTTTTTGCGCGTTTGCTCGGAAAGCTAAAGTGGGCGTGGCTGATAGTAGTTCTTCGGGATTGTTTTTTTGTGTTCTCAACAATACCGACTGCTCAACTCTACAAATAAGACCTTGGTTGTTTGTTTTTTTCCCCGGCTTTTGAATGAATAAAACGACACCAACCAGAGAAGGAGGACTGGATATGATTCCAGTTAGACCTTATATTGAATCAGACATTAGCTCACTTGCGGCTGACAGACATTCAAAGAGACTCGGTTAGAACAAAGAACATTTAATGAATGAGAATAAATACTCCCAAAAACTGTTCTAGCGTCGAACTTGTTGGAAATGCTGTTATTTGCTTTCTGGTTGGAAAAAGACCTAAAAACACCCGATGTTTGCTTCTTGTCAGACTGCAAAATGTAACTCGGCATTAATAAATCCTGTAGAATCAGCGTCAGGAGTGAACAGAGTTATATTTGTACTGCTGCATCACCCATTGGCCGTTATAACTTCCTTCCTCACTGAGTAAAACCTTGTCAGAAAATCCTCAGAACGTAATAATTTGCAAAGAAATAAAATTAGGAGTAAAATAGAAGCAAAAACTATACAGTTCTTGTCACCTACAGCCCCTTAATTTCTTAACTGTAGCAGGAATACTGTTGTGCTTTGACCCGTTGCCTTGACTTCTCTCACCAACATGGAAAAGATTAAAAAAAAATTGCCCGAGAGGGCCGAGTCCACCCACCGCGATCTGTCGTAATACTGCAGTAAACACCGTAAGCGTCAGAGGAGTCGGGCGGATTTCGTAACAGTCAAAGTCTCGTTGAGATCTCTCACGTCTCCGACCAGGAAAGCAAATAAGACTATTTCCAAACGGCTACGAAACAATCCTTTGAGAATTGCTCGTGAACAAATCGACAAATCCGCTTGACATCTTGCTCCGAAGGTTTCGAGTGATATAGAAATAATACTGTTGATTATGTTTTTTTTTTTTTCCTTTCTATATTCTAATGTACAACCTCCACCCCTCCCCCCACCAGCACCTGTCTGTCTTCCCCAAAAAAACAACAATGGCGGGCGACACAGATATACAGTTTTTCAAAGCGATGGAAGCGAAGCTTCAAGACCGATCAAGTGAAAACAGGTAATTATAGCACCTGCTGTGCGAAGGGAAAAACAAAAAAAAATAAGACACAGCGATTTTACTCTCACTCCAGAGCATGTTCCACCAATATGGAACATATCTAGTACATTCATTGTCACCTCTCTGCTATTTATTGTAGCCTCTCGAGGTCCACCTAACACTGCCGGGATTCTCTCGGATCTTAGTGCTTTTCTTTTTTTCCGTCAAGATATTTTTGAGGTACTACACAATTCACAAACGCTTTCCTGAGTGTTGTTTGTTTGCTTGTCGTCACGTTTGTTTGCTTTTTGTGTCCGTGGACGCGGGGGTTTTTTCGGAATTGATCGGAGCGAGTCGGAGCCCAGACTACTGCCGCCCCGAATGGTGAACTGCCTTTTAACAAGACAATATAAAGGATGGCCGAGTGCCGCCGGTGGCGACCGACAATTTGCGTTCCCAGACTCGCCGCGGACGTTTTTTTTTTTTTTTTTAAAGCTCTTCGTAATCATCAGCTCATGCCATGAATGTAGATTGTGAGGCAAATAAACAAATAAAATAAGAAAAAGCACCACTTCAGGCACTTGGAGAGCCAACAAAATCTCAAGAACGACAACGTAACAATATATATATACACAAACAACTGGGGCGTCTGCCGAAGCCAACTCGCTTGCAATGTGTAAACAATGCCTGGCTTTCTGGAGTGTCAAGCATTCAAATGAAACCTCCCGCTCATTAACTGCAAAAAAACAGCCAGTTGTCTCATCAAACCAGGTCTCTTGGTGCGTCTGAACCCGGCTTGTGAGAACTCGGTGGGCTTGTGTTGGCCTTCTCTGTGCCTTTCCCTCCAGCACAATGCTCCTGCCCTGAGGGGAGGAATCGCGGTTGCCTCTTTTCTTTCTCAAGGGCGGAATCTAACTTTTTTTTACTGGCTGCAGCCGAACATTTTGTTCCACTCAGTGTAAGTGTCAATCTCTTTCTGCGATATACTGGCTTGGAATTTACAAAAGACTCCGTCAATGTCCTGGTAGGTGAGGGGCCTGATCTGTCCCCGGGGCATCATCCCTGACATGTCCATGCCCTGCGTGGAGACGTGCAAGAGACCCACCAAGGCCTCCTGGCAGAGTCTGGCCAGATCCAGTCCGGAAAACCCCTCGGTACGCTGGACCAGCAGCGCCAGCTCCTCCTCGCTCAAGCAGTATTTGTGCTGAGACTGAGACAGGAGCTGGTTCATGATCTGGTGCCGGGCCGCGCTGTCCGGCAGGGGCACCAAGACCCTCCGAGCAAAGTACCTGCGCAGGCCCTCGTCCATGTCCTGGGGCCGGCTGGTGGAGCAAACCACCAACACCTGGTTGCCGTCCTCGCCCGGGCCCATGAGCAGCGAGTCCAACTGAGACAGTAGTTCCCCCTTCAGCCGGTTGATGGGGCTCTCTTCGCTGAGGTGGGCCGACAGGAGCATGTCCACCTCGCTGATGAACAGTACAGAGGGCTGCCGGCAGCGCGCCACCAAGAACGAAGCCCGGATGATTTTCTCTCCTTCTGCGAGCCACTTGGTGGCCAGCGTGGAACCGCTGAGCTGGAGGAACGGTGCCCCCAGCTGGCTGGCGAGGCAGCGGCCCAGCAACGTCCTGCCACTCCCCCGGGGCCCGAACAGCAACACGCACCGCGGGGTCGGTCCCAAACTGCTAAACATGTCCGGACGGATGATGGGCCACAGCACCTCCTCCTTCAGGGTGGCCTTGGCCAGTTCTAGCCCTGCAATGTCACTCCAATCCACTGGAGGCCCCTGTTGCACAATTTCAGAGGTGACCATGTCCAGGAGGTGGGGGTCACTAGTTTTTAGCTGCTCCTCGGCGGGCCGCGAGGAGGAGGTGGATGAGGAGGAGGTAGGCCCCGCTGCGGAGTGGGAGAGGTGGAGACGATGATCGTCGGCACCTTGCTCGCTGAGAGACGGGGAGGTGAAGCTGGCGAGAGAGTCTGCTGAGCGGGAGCCTCCCAGGCTGGAGGAGACATAAGTGGGTGGGGTCAGCGGGCCCCCTGTTGCCTGTTGGCTGCTGTACTTCCTCTGCTCTGACGACATGGTGGACTGTTTCTGAGGATTAAAGGGTAAGGACGACTTTTCGGCACTCCGGTCGAATCCACCGACGCTGTTGGAGCCTCCGTTGGCGCTGCTGCTGTCGGCTATCCTATACATGGGGCTGTCAGCTGAGCTCCGTGTTTGGCCGTAACCGAAGTTGCCGTAGGAGGAGTCTATTTCTCCCTGTCCTGTCATGTAGAAGGCTTTCCTCTTCAATGAGTTAGAGGAGCTACTGTTGAGAGGTGTGGGGGCGATGGGGGTCAGGTTGTGGCTCTGGTACGGGTATCCAGGTAGAGTCGAGGACGGGGGCAGGGGCGTGGGCGCGGCGATGCCTGAGGGGAGGTAGGAGGAAGGAGGGGGCGCCCCACCGGGGCTGTATCCCGGCCCGACCGCGCTTTGAGCCGGGTAGCCCGCCGGGGGGTAGTTATAACTCGATAAGTTGGGAGAGCCCCCGTTGTAGGCCGGGACCAGAGTAGGGTGGGCCGGCGGCGGAGGGGGCGGCTGAAGGAGCCCGGAGCTGTGCAGCGGCGAGGGGAGCGCCGGGGCCGGGGCCGACTGGGAGCTGTAGCTGCTGTGCAGGTAGGAGCCGCTGTAGGAGGGGCCGTATTCCTGAGACGCCATGGAGGAGGTGTGGAGGGCCGTGGCGGTGTGGCTCCCGCAGCTGCTGCTGGAGTAGCTGGGCTCGCTGAGGGTGCTGGAGGCCAGACCCGGGGAGCTGCACATGCCGGACACTACCTCCGAGGCCGCCGCCACCCCCCCTTTCCTGACGGAGACCCCCTCCGGGATGCAGCTCATGGGGTAGACGCCGTCCTGCCAGGGCTCCGAGTCGCCCTTGCGCCCGTTCATGACGCCCGGCGCCTCGGTGTACGAGCCCGGCATCTCCAGGATGCCCGAGTACTTCTCGGCGTACTTCTTGAGCAGGTTGGAGGCGGTGAGCGCCGAGATGTCGTCATTGGCCCAGGCGTACTGGTAGGTGGCGGAGCGCTGCAGGTGGCCCGGCACCGCCCTGTAGGCCTCGGCCTTGTGGGCCGGCGAGCGCGTGGTGGAGGAGATGTCGAAATGCTGTTCGGCCCACTGGCTGTGCTCAGGGGTCCACTGCATTTTTAGGCCTGGGGAGACAGAAACGGACACTTGTGAGCACACTGGATTGATGACACGTTTTTTAAACAGTAATTAAAGCCACAACACCTTCAAATTGCCTAAAAAAAAAGCAGACGCCCCTTTAAAAGGTGAGATTCCCCTTGAGGCCAAATCAGCCGGTCAGACAATAAACACAAACTGACCCACTCGTCTTCTAAAAAACAAAAGTTATTTTTAAACTCTGCAGAAAACCTTTGCGAAGCTGCAGTGAAACCTTCTTTTGCCCACACTTTTGGCTCCGTTCTGTCCAGGTACCAGCTGCTTTTATTCACTCTGAAATATTTTGATCGGGAGAAGACAAAACACCCCCCTAAAACAGACTGCAGTTCTAAATATTGCAAAATATTGCAATACAAGCAAACTGCTGTTACAAAAGAAAAATGTGGACGAACTCACAAAAGCCAGAATCCAGAAAATCAGTGTTTCTGCATGCGTTTTTTTTGTTGACAGCGTGCCGTCCCGTCCTCCCCCAGCTGATATTTTCGAGGCTTTGCGTTCGTTAGGTTTTTCAACCTTTCTGAAGAAAATCTTTTAGCATGTGGATCCACGTAAATTGTTAATTCCCCCCCCTACACACACCTTTGTTGGGGACTCGGTGGGGGCGCGTCGGCGGCAGGCACACTGCGGCACAGCAGCCCTAATGCACCCCGGCCAGACCAATAAGACAGAGGCATCGAGGGTCACTCTATAATCCCCAGCTCATCTGAGGTGGCTGGAGATGGGTTTGAAAATGCGCCACAAAGCAACACGCACACACACACACACACACACACACACACACACGTAGACACGCACGCCTCCCTCCACACTCCCTCTGCGTCCGTTCCACACACACATACACAGAAAGCTGTGCTCAGACACACAGGCGTTTAAAAAAAAAAAAAAAAACTATCTGTGCCTGCACTCAGGCGTGCTGACGTGCACACGCACACGGGCTCACATCCACTGACCCAGACGGACAAACACGGGCACGCACGCGGGAGCTGTGGCGAGCTATGAATTACAACACATTGTGTCTCAAGCTTAGTTCCTGTCTGCACGGCTCCACCTTGACCTCCTCTCTCTCTCTCTCTCTCTCTCTCTCTCTCTCTCTCTACCTTTCTGTCTGCCTCTCCTCCTCCTCCCCATGCCTCCCTGCCGCCTTCCCCTCTCCCTCCCTCCCTCCCTCCTCCTTCCCTCCCCATCATCCATTTTCCACCTCCCCTCCTGCTGGATCCGTCTTTATATCTCTCCACCTCCCTTTTCTTCGGACTCCATCCATTTCGATATATATCTCTCCTTTTCAGTCCCTTTCTCTTCGCGGCCAACCCCTCCTCTTATTTACTCCCTCCGCGCCAGCCCCCACCCCCCTCCCCCCTTCCTTGCTCCATCTCATCTCAGACACACTCACCTGGCTCTCCACCCCCCCCACCCCCACCCCCCTTTATTGCCTCGGGAGGCTGGAGAGCCACTGTTTCCTTTAATCCCAGCCAATGCCATCTGCAAACACCGACAGTCACGCCGCGACTCCATCGTTGTCTCGCTATCAAAGCCGCGGGCGCTATCAAAGGCTGGACGGGGCGTAATCACAGCAGCCGCGCGGCAGATTGAACCCCCCCACCACCACCGCCGCCCCCCCACCCCCCCGTTTGATTTGACTTAGCGCACACAAATAAAGGATAATATCGGTGTCATTTAGGCTGCTTCCTCCGACTTATTGACTGGCGGCGGCGGCATGGAGAGACCCACAGCTGGGGGTCTGGTGAGCAATCCCCGGCTCCCGAATTGGTTCATGCGTGTGTTTTGTGTGTGTGTGTGTGTGTGTGTGTGTGTGTGTGTGTGTGTGTGTCTGCGCGAGTAAAGCGGGCGCCGTGCACAATAAAAGCCATTCACGGCAGAGCAAATCTTCCCCTCCTCACATCCACTTATTCTCCTGCAGGAGAGAGAGAGAGGGCCGAGCCAGAAGAGAGGGGGGGGGGGGGGTGATGAAAAAAACCAAACCAGGCACAAACACCAAAGGGGAGGAGGAGGGGGGCGGGGGGGGGCAAAAACAGTGAGCAAATACTCCACACAGGGACAGAAATGTGTGAAGTAAGCAGCCAAAGACGCGTTCACGTGTACGGGCGGATTATTGAAGGCGGCCGGCGACAGAAAAATACTTCCAGAAATGTTGAACGAGATCATTAAAAAAAACAATAAAATAACAACAATTATGCGAAAAAAAATAAAAATTAAATAAAAAAAAAAAACTGGGAGATAAACAGGCAATAACACTTGTAAATATGAGAATGAGAAAAGCAACAAATAAGAAGATACAAACAATAAAAAAATTAAAAAATTGAGTCCCAAATGCACAAAATAAGACAAGCAGCAAAGACAAAAAAAGGAACAGTCAAAAAATAAAAAAATTACATTTCTTTCATTAAAAGAAAGCAGCCACAGTCGTATATTAACAACAAAAGAAGAAAAAACAGTCATGCACCTGTTAGCTGTCAGTCAACAAAAAACGAAGGCGGCAGTGATATCGCCACGCCAACGGGTGACAGCCAAACACGGGCGGCGTTTGATGCGAGGCTCAAGTTCAGTGAGACGTGTTGTCAGAGTAGAAAGCATCCCAGTTTGGAGGGAGTGTTGGGGGGTTCATGTGTGGTCGGTGAATTGTTGGGAATAAAAAGTTCGGTTACGTCGTTTTAGCTGCGTTTAAAAACCTTGATCGGAATCAAACCACTGGCCGGATTCTAAAAAACACCAAAAAACCCACAAACTCCGTCAACCACAAATTTACATCGCTACCAAAAATAAAAAAAAGTCTGATCAGTAAAAAACTTGAATAGAGACAAGCGCGCTGCAAATAAACGAGAGCAACAGGATCAGGAAAGGAAAAAAAACCTGTTCACACTCTCTTGCTCTCTTTTCCAAGTCCCCGTGTTTGTTTGGTAACAACACAGACAGAGAGAAGAAGAAGGGTGGGGGAGAGAGACCCCCCCCCCCCCTCCAGACTCCCTGAATCTCCCCACCCGTCTCTCGGCAGACGCCGGTGGCTAATTAGCAGAATGGCCGCTCCGCTAATTGTGTTAATTTACAACATTTTAGCCGAGGGGAGCCTTGCCGGGGGCCGGCGGAGCCCCACAACCCTTCCCACTGTACTGAGGAGGAGGAGGGGGGGGGGGTCTTAGACAAAGAGCTCGAGCTGGGGGGGGGGGGGTTCAAATATGAGCTGGGAGTCGAGAATAGATGGAGGTGAAGTGTTGGATGAGAAAACCGACAAAAACAAGCAAAGTTAGCGTCATTCGTGTCAAATTTGCAAACTGAGCGATGGTATTTTGCTGCTCTGTAGTTTGAATGTATGTGAGAATGTTTGTATTTTATGTATGTGTGTGAAAGCCATACTTTTTGTAGTTTTATTGTTTATTTAATTTAACTTCTGCAGTTTCTGTTTTAAAAAGGAAAAACTGTTTTTCTTCCGGAAACATTTTTGTGTGATCGCAGTTGTTAGCTTACATGTTGCCAAATTTACCACTCCCATAGCGATGGTTAAATTCCAATCGACCGATTACTCGCTTCGTGTCGTTGCTATGGTGATTTCCTAATTTCGGTGGGGTGACATTTGTGGTTGTGGCTCGCTCACTGGATCAAAAATAGAAAGATTCCTGACTGACGCTCGGCCAATCGGCTGTCCGCGGCAGTCGACTTCCTGAGTTGGGAGGGGGAGGAGCTAAAGAGTGACTCGGAGGTGAAATTTCACTCAAACAAGTCGAATATTGATCGACAAATCGGCCCGATCGGCGTGTTTGCGGCGGTGAGACGGAGAGGAGCGGCGTCCCGGTCGTCTCCTGCCGACATCCCGTCAAACTGCTGCGTTTAAAGGAACACGGATCCCTTCTAATTCCGTCATTAATAAAGATAACATATATAAAAGAGTGTGTCGGGCTCCATCAGGGCTTTCATCTCCCCTATAATGAGGTTAATGCGGAGACGCCGTGATTACCCCGCCAATGCAAATGAAGGCCAAATGATAACTTGCACTATTTAAATAAGGTAATAGCGATTACTCCACGTTATTCAAATGAGGACGGACGCTTTGAACCAGGGTAGGGGGGGCGGGGTGGTGGTGGTGGGGGGGCGCTTTGAACCTCGCTGCTTCCCGGCACCCAAAACATACGGAGGATTGACTTTGGTATCGTCCGGCGGCGCCAGTGGTGGACGGCGACCTCTAATAATTCGATGTGATGTAAACCGAGGGTGGGGGGGGGAGGGGGCGAGGGGCCGAACGTGGTGGGTTTTACTTGACCTTCAAATCAACGGGGGGGGGAGAAATTTGTGGAGGGAAAAAAATGTCATTGAAATCACAGTCAAAAGGATTCAAAGGCGGCGATCAAAATCAACACAAATAGCCGTCCGATGGAAAAGAAAACACACACATGCACACACACACACACACACACACACACACACACACACACACACACACACACACACACACACACA
>JAUESE010000063.1:1393864-1409488 GCA_032274725.1 Malacoctenus triangulatus
AGGGGGACCGTCATGGAGCTGCTCCTTCCTCCCCCCCCCTCCTCACCCCCTCCCCCCTCGCTCCCCCTCCTCCTCGCGCCCCATAATGGATGGCCGCCGTGCTCGGCTCGCATGCAGGAAAGGTTTAATTAAATCATAGTCCAATCATAATCCATGTTGTTAATTAAACTGGATAATTTATAAGTACAAAAGAGGGTATTTATTAGCTGCTGTGCTGCGGCGGCGGCGCCGCCACGTGCACGGGGCGAGCGTGCACGGGCGCTCACCGCCACGGGCAACCCCCCCTCCCCCTCCCGGCCCCCCCCCCCCCGCCTCACAACCTTTTACTATTGATGCCCCCGCATGATTGATAATGAGACAGAGAGCGCTGTACTATTTGTCTAATGGCCGTGCAATTAAATTCCCTTGTAAATGACCCATGCCTCATTTCATCCTAATCTATGGAATTTTGATTGAATTTGTCAGCCCTAATTGAAAAATACTGCTATTTAATGTCTGCATTGCAGTTGCCGATCGGGCCGCCTTTAATGAGATTGTGTCCCAGTGACCCTGAGGAGGAAGAGGAGGAGGAGGAGGAGGAGGAGGAGGAGGAGGAGGAGGAGGAACCCATGCGTGCCCTTGACTCAGCCCGGCAGAAAGCAGAGGAGGTCCACGGGGGAGATCCGTGGGGGGGGGGGTCCAAGGTCACCGGCCTCCCCGGCCTCACTGGCCTCCCCCCCCCCCCTCCACCTCCTCTCCTGCCTCCGCCGGCATCGACGAGGTATTAATTGATGAGGAAGCCATTACAGGATTCATTACGGCGGCGCTTGATGCCGGCGCGCGAGCAAATATTGTGATTTAAAGCGCCGGCCGGAGATGAATCGCCGGATAATCGCGGTGGGACGCACGACAACAGGCAGCGGCGGTTGGGGGGGGGGGGACACACGGCGCGTCCGCCGCATTCATCATCCCACCTCTGTAAATATTAACGCCGGCATTCACGTCCTGCGGCGGCGGCGGCGCTCCGACTCAGATGGGACGCCGTGAGATCAGGTTGGACGTCCGACTGAGTGGAGCTGGAATCATCAGTTTGTTTGACAATCAGGAGGAGTTTAAACTACTGATCTCACACCGACATGTTACTGTTTAATTTTAATCCTTGTTACAAAAAAATCTAGATATTTCTTAGATTTCTGCACAAATAAGAAGATTCAATTTCAGAATAAAACGCCTCCTTAAATTGTGCTGCAAACCAGTGAATAATTCTATCAACAAATGGTTAAATCATGCACATAATGCACATAAATTAAATAATAAATGCTGTTTATTAATCATTAATCATGACACTAGAGGCTGTTGACATACTTTTCACTTTTTAACTGCTACAGGCTTTTTTTTTTCTCCTCATTTTAAACTTTATTCATCCTGGAAAATCCCGCTGGGCTTAAAAAATTAGGTGAAAAAATAATCAAACGCAAATGTTTGTGTTTATTAGCAGTGAGGACGCAGTGCTGCCACCAGCGGGTCGCACTGAATCACAGCACAATGTCCCCCAAAAACAGATCTGTCTCAAGCAGAGATGAAAAACTGCAACACGTGAGGAGTCGTTTAAAGTTGATCTAGAATAAATTGAAGCGGTTTGATTTTCTGATCAGAAGCAGACAAAAAAAAAACCGCGCCGCAGCCACATCAGCTCGGGTTATTGGTGTCCCTTCTGTCAGCGGTGGATTCAGTTGGTCATGAAACGATAAATTAACCAGGCCCTGCCTGCTGGAGTCAGATCAGAAGCAGCTGGAGGTCAGACTGGGATTATTTACTGAATATCTGCATCAGATTATTTACAAGGAGACGCTGAAACGGCCCCTGGTTCCAATTTGTGACGCTGGCGCTCGTCCAGAGGACCGCGGGCGGAGCGGGCGCGTCACCGCCGCCTCCACCAATGGAGGCGCGGAGCGCTGCGGGGTGGGCGGGGCCGGCGCGTAAAGGGAAGCGCAATTAAACGGAGGGGAGCGCAATTCAAATCCAAAACACAGCGAGACGCGCGCGGGGCCAGCCAGCAGTCGCACACACGCGCTTCACACACTCACACACTCAGCTGGGGGAGCGGGAGAGAGAGAGCCAAGGGTCCCGCCGCCGTGACACCGGATCAACTGAAGAGGGGCCGCTCGGGACGGGCTCGGTTCTGCGGAGTGCGCGGAGCGTCACCGGAGCCGCGCGCAGCGGACTCGCTTGTGCGCGTCCGTGGGAGTTTGGAGGAGGAAGGAGCGCCGCCGGTCCCGCCCGGACTGTCCCTCCGCGCCGCCGCGCCCATGGATTGGTTGGCTCCGCTCGGATTACCGCTCCTCTGAACGCCGGCTCACCCGCGGCCCCACCGGGGGTCCCGTCCTCCTCCGCAGCCGCCCGCAGCGCTCCTCCTCCGCTCTCCTCTCGGCTCCGGCGGTCGTTCATATGAGCGCAGCGTTCAGCCCGCCCTTCATGGTGATGCAGCGGCCACTCGGAAGCACCACCGCCTTCAGCATTGACTCTCTGATCGGGGGGCCCCCGCAGCCCAGCCCGGGACACTTCGTCTACACCGGGTACCCGATGTTCATGCCGTACCGGTCGGTGGTGCTCCAGCCGCCTCCGCCGCCGCCGCCGGCCCTGCAGCAGGCTCTGCCGGCCGGCCACCACGCGCACCCGCAGATCCCCAGCCTGCAGGGCGGCTTCTGCTCCGGGCTGACGCAGGGGCTGACGCAGGGCATGGCGCTCACCTCCACGCTCATGGCGTCGCTGCCCGGCGGCTTCTCCCCGCAGTCGCAGCAGCACCAGGACGCCGCCCGGAAGTTCGGCTCGCAGGCGCTGCACGGCATCTTCGACAAAACTCAGGAGCAGCGGCTGGACGCGGAGGACGGCAAGGCGTTCCTGGCCGGGAAAGAGGCGCTGCTGGGGGCGTTCCACGACACGGACACGCCGGTGCAGACGTCCACAGGTAGGCGAGCGCTTCCGCGGGACGGGAGCTCTGTTGCGGGGGGAGAGAGGCGCGTCAGGACGGGCTGATCCAGGGCCAGGGGAGCGGGACAGAAACAGACACGTTACACTCCTTCTTTGGAAAACGTCTGATTAAATTCAGTGTTTTAATTTATTTTTACAACCTAAAAAGCTGTGACCACAACCTGATGTCCTGACAATAACGCAGGAAACTCTCTGATTTTTATTCGGTCTTAAATTTAAAAAAAAAAAAAAAACGAAACAGGATTTTTTTGTGTGTTTTTTTTCCTTAAACGTTTATCGAGTTGTTTGTCATTTATTTCATGTTTAAAAATTAGACATGAATTATTCCTTCAAAGTGACGCCGGAGGCCGCGAAAGCCTCATTCTAACAACTCCAACATCAACATTTCCTCCGATTTTTTTTGCTTCAAATGTTTAAAACCTGCCGGATAAATCGACTATTTAATATCCTGGTTCTTTACAGAATAAATAAAGCTTTAATTGTGGCACAAAGTGACGTCAGTGAGCCGTCAATCTGCTCCCGAGCTTCACCTTCTCCTGCGAGACGTTTTCGGGGTTTTGATGCTTTTATTGGCGGATGATATAAAACAGACATTTGTTTTCCTCTTGAGTCCATTATTTGTGATTACATGTGACATGATTGAGTGTCCGCCAGCTCCGGTTTCACACACACACACGCGCCACTGAAGGCCTTGCAGAGGCGCTCTGTGCGTAATTACGCGTGAAAAAAGAGGAGAAAAAAAATCCCCGCAGAGCCTGTTTTTTCCGCGGTGATCCAAACACTTATCTGATGATGGATATTGACACGGGACACCCCCCCCCCGCCTCACCCCCACCCCCACCTCACCCCACCTCACCCCTCCTCTCAGCCCTCTGTAATTCACTCCCACAGATGTCGCCCTCTTTTTACTGCCGAGCCCGATTCTCCTGTCAAAATAGTTCTTTAGATCCACTGTTACAATTTTTAAGCTTCCACCTTTGATTAAATCACAACAAAATCACGACCACTATCTGAATTTTTGGACACGATGATGAGAAGTAGCGCAGATTTCAAATGTTTCTTCCAAAACGCTCAAAGAAAACGTCGAAATAAAGCGAGAAATGGAAGATTTGTTCAATGTTTCAGCTTGAAATTAAAGTTTGTTTTTTTTCCTGAGGACGAGTTGAGTCTGAGTGAAGTTTGTGTTTGTTTCCAGCAGTCAGAGCGCTCAGCAAAGACGACGCCAGCAAGGAGGACGACTGCGGCCGCAAGGACGAGAGCTTCTCCATGGACAGTGACTTGGACTACAGCTCCGACGACAACCTCACCTCCATGTCCCACAAGGAGGACGGGGACGGCGGCGGCGGCGGCCTGGACGACGGCGCGCACGTGCACGGCTCCGCCGGCGGCTCCGGCGGCGGGGGCGCGGGGGGCGGCGGGAGCGGCGGCGGCGGCGGCAAGAACCGGCGGCGGCGGACGGCGTTCACCAGCGAGCAGCTGCTGGAGCTGGAGAAGGAGTTCCACTGCAAGAAGTACCTGTCGCTCACCGAGCGCTCGCAGATCGCGCATGCGCTCAAGCTGAGCGAGGTGCAGGTGAAGATCTGGTTCCAGAACCGGCGCGCCAAGTGGAAACGCGTCAAGGCCGGGAACGTCAACAACAAGTCCGGGGAGCCGTCCCGGAACCCCAAAATCGTGGTGCCCATCCCGGTGCACGTCAGCCGCTTCGCAATAAGGAGTCAGCACCAGCAGATGGAGCAGGCGCGGCCCTAGGAGGTCCGGCGGGCCGGCCGGAGGAGGTCCGGCGGGCCGCGGAGCCGCGCGGCGGACGGCGAGTCCCAACGTTGATTGTGTTGAAAACGAGCCCACCTTAAAACAGTCCAGACTCCACAGGGCCCGATCCGGCGCCACACGGTTCTTTATTTCGTTTCTCTTAAAACAACTGAAAAAAGTGAATTTTGGGTCGCAAAATAAATCAGATATGAACCAAAATCTTCCTAATAAAGCGGTAAATTGTGTCAGTTTAACCAAAAAGGAGTTTAAAAAAAACACGGGGCTTTTAAAGAATTATTTTATCAGACAAAAAAATGACATTGAATTAATTCCGTGACTTTACTCCTTTGGTGGATTTTTTTAAAATATTTTTTTTTCATGAGAAACAAAAAAACAATCAAGCAACTGCTGAAAATAAACACCAAATTGTTTAAAAGTCACATTTGGGTTTTTATGTTGATTGTGTTTGAGGAATTTTATTCCAGAAAAACTGGAACATTTTCTTCAGTTTGACTTTAAATCGCAGCCGGAAGAAAACAAATCACCAGGAGAAAATGGTTGGTTGGTTTTTAGATTTTAATCGCGTTTCGAACCGGAAGTGTTCGAGAACGCGCTGCGACGCTCGCCGAGCCGAACTTCGCTCCGCAGGACGAAAGTGCGTCGAGACGCGCGGCGGAGCGGAGGGAGCGCGAGACAAACTGACGGGTGGTCGCCGCAACAAGTTGACCTCCACCCCCCCCTCCACCCCCCTCGAGTGTACATACATCCCGGGACCAAATCGAGGACCCCCACGGTGACCCACCGGCGCCCCGTCGTTGATTTTTCGGGGGCTTTTTTTTCTCCCCCCCCCCGGAGCTTCCTGTGTGTGCTGCCGAGGACTGCTCTCTGCGCTCTGGATCAGCTCTTTAACGCTTCACCCCCCCCCTTTATTTTTCTTTTTTTTTGGACAAAATGACGCTGCTAATTTATTTATACAAAAACAAACAAACTGTGCAAAAGTAACGAACATTCCCTGACTTCTGGAAAAAAAAATACAATGTGAATTAAAAGATGGAACCAGATGTTCACAGCTGCACTGTCTCCATTCATGCTTCACTTCTTTTTCTTTCATTTAAACGTCATTTTTATTTTTCCAAACTGACACTATCAAAACATTTTATTCTTTAGCAAAATAGATTTTTATTTTGGACTCGTTCTAATAATAAAATGTGGCCACGTGTGTTTCTATCACGTAGAATAAAATCTACACTCAATTCTTATACGTTTTAAAAATTACAGCTTCGGAAAAATGCAGATGGGAAAATCTATTTTAATGAGGGTTTAATTGTGTTCAAGCTGGAAGCATTTAAATCAACAGCGAATTTAAAAATAAACACATTAAGGAGTCAAATAGAAAAAGGCCTGAATAAAAGGATTTAACGTGACCGCTCCTCTCACGCGCACGCGCACACACCTTTTATCATCTTGCAGGTAAAGACTTTTCTTTTAATCACGAGCTAAAATCATGAAATAAACAGTTTGAGGTGTTTCTTTGGGACTTACGTCATCGCCGTGGTCTCTCCGTGACGTCCCCCAGGTGTGCGCGGCGCCTCCTGATGAGCTGCCCGGCAGGTGAAGACGACGATGAGGCGTCGCTCCTTCCTCAGCAGCCGCGTGGAGACCCCCCCCCCCTCCTCACCGAGGCCCGTCGCTCCTGCACCCGGTCACGAAATTAACGATTCGTCTCCGTTAAAAAACAAACAAACTTCGAGTCTAAATTAACGCGAACGTTCCTCACGTCGTCCCGGAGACGCGCTCGTGCCGGCGGCTGCTGCTTCTGGCTTCCTGGAATGCGTACTGACGTCACACGCTGCGTGGCCTCCGAGTTCGGAAAAAGATTTTAAGTGTTTTATTTTTTTGTTTTGTGGATTTTTTTTAAAGAATGAAATAAAATGAGATTCTACAGCCGCTCGCTTGTTAAACTAAAAATAAGACGAAATTTTTTGCACGTTGTTTTGTAGTGAATTCAACACTGCAGGGCCTCATCTTCATCATTCTGTGTTAAAATCTGCACAAAGAAGCCCCAAAAAATATCTTTAAGAATTAAACTTGATTTATTTTTTATGAATTAAATAAAGCTCACATCCTTTTATCTGTTTTCTGCTAAAAAAACAGAACAAACAGGTGTTTTATGGGAAGTGGAGTCACTCAGAGCTTTGGTGTTAAACTGAGTTGCCAGTTGCGCTGCGTTTTAATGGATGCTGCATCAAGGGACATCAGGACGTCCACATGTTGGAGGGGCCGCCAGCCTGAGCGGGACCCCCCCGCCCCCCCCACGCTGGCCCGGCGAGCCGCTCTCATTATGTTTTGGTAAACTGTAATCAGCTCAGGCGTCGCAGGCGGCTGATAAATGGGACCTCGGGGAGTCAGCCCAGGCTGCCACTCGCCCCCCCCGTTACACCCCCCCTCAGATGAAACACTTGCTTTGTTTGAACTCAGTCAAAATGAAACACAAATTTATATTAAGAAGTATTATTTTTGTCTTTATTGAAAAGAGACACATTACAGTAGAAGACTCTGAATTAGGTAGAATTTTTCAACAACGGTACTGTACAGCCAACAAAAAAATTCAGTAACAACAACGACGACAATAATAATAATAATAATAACAATAATAATTAGAATAACAGTGACATTAAGAACAATAATGTATCTGTCTGAATGATAAATCTGAACAATAATAAAACGTGAAAATGTCTCAGAAAAATATACAAAAAACGGGAGTGAGGGGACGAAGTCTTCTTTGCGAGGGTGCGTTTATAAATAATGTGGAGGACAGCACAGGCGGGTGGCGTTTCGGGGAGAGACATGAGGGAGAAGAGTATATAAAGACTGGAGGACAGGGGAGCTTTGCTGCACAACACACCCCTTTCACAATAAAAGACGCTCCCGTTTCAGAGTAAGAGCCCCGGCCTCCCCGGGATCTCTCAAAAAAGTGGGCGTGTCCCTCAAAGGAAAGTGGGCGTGTCCTGCAGCTAAATACACTTGACATGAGGTAAAACAACCGGATGCCGAGTCGTTTCGTTTACTTCGTTAAGAGTTTATGTACAGCGTCGCGAGGCCACGCCCACGCGGTCACCTCCACGTTTATCTACAAGCAGGCGGCTTCAGTCGCGCTATCTGAGCTAACAGTGCTAAAGAGAGAAAAAAAACGATGCTAATGCTAGCTGGACTGATGGCAAGTCGGAGCTTCACAGGATCCTGTCGTCTCAAAAACGTAGTCAGACTTTTAATGTTTCAGTTTAAACAAACAAAGAAGAAAAAAAGTACTTAATGCGTAACGTAAACAATATTAGCTTGAGTGACTCGGCAGTTTCAGTTTGAGCGGAAAACGTCCAGAAACAGAAAGTGGAAGAAACTTCCTGAAGTTTGTTTGAAACGCAGGAACAAAGGAGCCTCAGTGGGCGGAGCCTAGCCAACCGTTTCTTCCTCCTTCCTCGTCAGCGAGCGAGCTGATCCATGCTAGGCGCCGTCAGGCTGACGGACGGACGGCTCGGCAGCGAGGCGGCGTCGAGTTCCCGCGCTTCACCGAACTTTGGACTCCAGCTTCAAGTGGTCACCATGGAAACGTGAAAGCAGCAGATTAGCTTTATCTTCCCCTGCTAACTGCTAGCTCAGTGTTGCTAGCACAGCGTGCTTTGATCATGATTAGTGTTACTGACGCAACTTTTCTTTTTTTTTGCATTTTTAAAGAATTCGGTCGATATCGTGAAGTTAAAAACTTAAATTAAGGGCGATAAAAGGCGTCGAGCGCGTGTCAGTCGAGTCTCAGCCAAGAAGAAATCCTGTTTTAGTGCATTTCTGTCATAAATTAAAAGGACTTCCTGGTTCCTGCCGGCCCGGGCGGGGACAGACGAGGGACGAGTCGCGCAGGAGGACAAATAAAAAAACCACAAAAAAACGTTCAACTACAGTCCAAACCGGTCGGTTTAAAGGAAGATGGCATCAGGAAAACAAGATCAGGGTAAAAAAAAAAAAGGAGGATGTGGCACGTTAAAGTAGAAGGAACGTCAAGGCAGGCGTGCAAATAAACAAAATAAAAGGCAAAGGGAGGAAATAAAAGGTTAGTGTTGGTGGAGCTTTTTGCTCCGGCAGCGTGGCGGCCGGAGGAGGAAGTGACGACGCGACAGGAAGGGAGGGATATTGCTTGGATACGGAGGGAGACGGCGTTCAGTTCAGCCGAATTCGCTCCGTTTGACAAAGTTCAGCGTTCCTCCGAAGTCTGATGAGAGTCCGTCTCCGCCTCGCAGCTCGGAAGAGAGAAAGTCGAGGGATTATTTACAACACGGTGGATTCCAGGCCAGAGGAGGAGGAAGAGGAGGAGGAGGAGAAGCAGCCCTTCTTTGTGATTCGCTGAGCAGATCAGGGAGACTGTCTGACTGGACAGGACGGACGACTGTGATTCGTCAGGACTGACAGCAAAGATCCTTAACAACACCTGAAGAAGAAGAAGAAGAAGAAGAAGAGGAGGAAGAAGAGGAGGAAGAGTCGTGTTCCCTTTTTCGCTCCTTGTCATCATTTTGCTTCACAGCTGCTTCCTTTTTTTGTTTTTTTTCACATCAGCAAAAGTCACTTCAGGGACAGGATTTCAAATTAAAAGCTTCACTCGGCTCAGATCCAACCAACCTTTTTGTAGAGGAAGTCGGACAAAAAAACCCAAACAAGAAGCGAACAAAATTAAACTACCGACGACTCGTCAGTTTTCCCACATCTTCAGCGTCACAAAGTTCAATGTTTGGGAATAAAAAGGTGTGAAAGTGACGTCTGAGCCGAGCGAAGGGCGAAGGACAGTGAAGCGGGGGGGGGGGGGGGGGGGGGCGGGGGGGGGCAGGGGCGGGGGCCGCGGGGGGGGGGGGGGGTCGGTGAAGGACAGTCTCCGGTCCCTGAGCCTGACGACAGCTTCTGTACACTCAATGACTTTATACACGCCGAAGAAGAAGCAACGCAAACATCTGAACAAGCCCCTCCCCCCTCCGTGTCCACGCGTCTCACCATTGGTCCAGCAATGCACATCCAGATACAATATACACAATCCAGGGACACAAATGCCTTAAATTAAACCCAACGTAAAGGTGCGTCGGACGTATGGCGTCTCGTCCGACGTCTCGTCCGACGTCTCGTCCGACGTCTCGTCCGACGTCTCGTCTGACGTCTCGTCCGACGTCTCGTCCGACGTCTCGTCGTCCCTCTGAGAGTCGATCCGATGTCCTTTTCGTCTCGTTTTTCACATTAAAAGTGAAGCGGGAGAGTTCACAGAATTCAGGAGATGAGAGGAGAACGGCGTCGCCGCGGCGACCGGAACCCACACCGGCCCCCTCGAGACTCCCCTCCGTCGCAGGTGGCGATATGTCGAGCGGGAGGCCTCTGATTGGCTGCTCGGGAACTGGCCTCTGAGTGCTGAGGTATGATTATCGGTCGGAGTTCCAACGCCGCTCACGTGGTTATTTTCCCAAAACGTCGCGACGAGCCTGTGATGTGATGATTGTGGACCACGTTTCCCAGCATGCTTTGGGAGTCGAATGGACGCGGTCTCACCTGTGATCGAACGCGCTCCTCAAGGTGAAGTGGGCGGGGCTTATAGTTAGTGGTTCCCAAAAAGAAAAGATGCAGTCTGGAATTCTCCCAAGTGGGTTTTTTTTTGGGGGGAGGAGTCAACGCGCCGGGACGGCGCCGCCACCTCGCCGTCATATAAGCGCGGCGCTGCCGGCGCTGCTGCAGCTGTTGTTGCGGTTGGTGTTGCGGCGCGAGAGGTTGGGCGTGGCCATGAGCGGGTAGCGTTCGTCGGGGCAGCCGTACTGCGCCAGCGTGTCCACGCACTCCTGGCAGCCGGCCTGCCGGGCGTACGCCATGGCGCTGTTGCCGTGGGCGTCCCTCGCCATCAGGTCCACGCCGTACTGCGGAGAGAGAGAGAAAATAGACCGCGTCAGAGGTGAACGAATCGAAACGCGACGTGAAATCGTCGAGGTGACGCACCCAGATGAGGAGCTGCGTGATGACCACGTTGCCCTTGCGGCTGGCCAGGTGCAGCGCGTTGCGCCCGTCGCCCTCGCCGCACGTCTCGTTGACCTGCTGCCGGGAGCCGTGGGCGAGCAGCAGCACCACGGCGCGCAGGTCCTCCTCCGCCGTGGCCCGCAGCAGCTGCTGGCCCAGCGAGAGGTCGGCGCCGGGCAGCGACGCCACGAACAGCCGCTGCTCGTACTTGGCGCGGATCCAGCGCTCGCGCTCCTCCCTGGGAGACAAAACGCAGGGAGAAGACGGTCAGGAAACGATTCTTAGCCATGTTTTTAGCCTCATTCGATCACATGTGACGCTTCAAACTGCAGAATAAGACACAGCGCCAGGCGGCGGCGGCGAGGAAGCGCCATTGTGGTCCGGCGGAGTATCATGAAGTGTTGATCCGTCTAATCCGCGGCGCTGATCGCTCTAATCTCTGCTCAAATCCCTCCGTGTAAACAGCGGCTCACTCAGCCTGCTGGGATTAGTCCGGCCTCGGGGGTCTGCGGGGATATTGAGCTGTACCCCCCCCTCCCCTCCCCTCCCCCTTTTTCCTCTCAACCTCGACCCCCACTGCTACCCAGAGGGGTGAGGAGCAGTGGGGGGAGCAGGCAGCAGTGCTTCCTGCTCCTTGTGCTGAAGCACGAATCTGTTCAGTCACCAACGTTCACCTCTTGTTTGGTCCTGATTTCATTGATTTTTTCAGACTTTTTTATCAATTAAAGATGATTTTTTTTCATTAATTTGACTCTTTTTTTCAAGACCAAACCAAACACACTTTCCTCTCAGGCTGCAGGCCGCGCTGCGACGCCTGGTGTGTGGACACACTGTGGGAAAACACAAGTTTGGCCTCCATGTGGGAACCTGGCAGAATCTCATTAACTCTCTTCCTGGATACCACTGTGTGTGTCAGTGTCTCTGTGTGTGTCTTCGGTGTGTGTGTGTGTTTTGTCGGGGGTGTGGCGGCGACAGCGATGGCTAGCATCACGGAATGTCCCGGGGGGCTTTTTTTTTTTTTTTTTTCCTCCCCTTCCTGCCGCGGCCCAGAGAGAGAGTGGGGAGGCCGGGCAGGACAGTACGGCACACAGCCCCCGGACACAGCCTGGAGGTGTCCCCGTGTGTGTGTGTGTGTGTGTGTGTGTGTGTGTGTGTGTGTGTGCTCAGCGGGGCTCTGGCCTCCTGTCCTCCAGAGGACGGAGAGGAAATGTGAGGCCACTGGACCCACGCATGCCTTCCCCCGCTGCCCGAGTTGCTAAGAGCCTGCAGACAGTTCGACTGTGATACAGTGAGGAAGAGGAGGATGAAGACGGCAGGTGGACTCGGTGTGTGTACATTATTTGTGATATTTAGTTGTTTACTGTTTGTTTCAGGCCGTCTGGTCTGGTCGTACCTTCCTGCTACATTTGCTGAGGCTTTTCTTGTGTGTTTAGCTGGATATCTGTCGTGTGTGTGTGTGTGTCTGCGTGTGTGTGTGTGCGTGTGTGTGTGCGTGTGCTGCAGTAAACAGTGTCGTTCCTTCATCACAAGCTAACGAGTCATGAAAACACAGCTCTGGACGGTGGAGAGGCTAATTGCACTAATTAACCACAAAGAGTGACTATGTGTGTGTTTGTGTGTGTGTGTGACAGTATGTGTTAACATGTGTCTGAACGCACATACTCATATTTTTGTGTGTTAATCTGCTGCGTCTGTGTGTGTGTGTGTGTGTCCCTTTTCACATCCCATTAGACGAAGCGGCGCGCTGCTGCACCGAGGCATGCTGGGTAGATAATTAAACATGAGTCCCGGTGAGATCGCTTCTGACAGCCAAACACACACACACGCACGCACACACACACGGAGCAGCGATGTCATGTGGAGCCCAGAGGGTCTGTAATGTGTGTCAGTCACTTAGATTAGAAGATAAAAACTGCACCAGCCAGAGAAAACACGCCTGCACACATCCACCGAGTGCTTCTGCTGTTTCTACCGTCGGATTCAACACCGCGTGCAGCTGCTCCTCACACACTTCATAGCAGACGTCTCACACCTTCGTCTGTCTCCACAACCACCCAGAACCGGTCCAGACCAGCGTGGAGGTGCGTGGACCTGTTGATCGACAGCTTCATCGCTTTCTGGTTGCTACTGGAAACGATGCAGCAGCAGCGATGGTGTGTGATTTTGTCTTTTTGGGGGTCGCTCAGGGCGCCACGCTGGGCCCACTGCGCCGCTGATTTCCTGCCTGTTGTTTGAGCTCAGGAGACCCCGCATTGTGCGCGTGTGTGTATGTGTGTGTGTGTCGGTTCCCCCTGAGCGGCTGCTTTGTGTGGCCGTGTTTACGCACACACCGAGTTTCCTGTCCCTAAAGCCAGAGGGCGTTTGGCCCGACCGACCGGCCACCGCTGGACGTCCCACCAGCTGCTGCCCCCCTCTTCTCAGTGTGTGTTTGTGTGTGTGTGTGTTTAAGCGGGTCACCGGTCCACGACCCCGCAACAGAGCAGCGACACCGAGCTGAAAGCCGGCACACACACCCTGATAATCACACCGGGTTAATTATCATAATTAGCAGTAAAGAGACATCGACAGCAGAGCGGCTGATGGAACCCAGAACGAACCGGTCCGAACCGGCTCCGCCGTAGAAATCACCTGGCGGAGGAGAGTGTTTTAGGGAGGGGGGGGGACGGTTCGCCTCGTTCGGAGGAGCGGGCGGTCGAATAATGAGTCTCCTGCTCGGGTTTCAAGCGAGGAGCAAAAGAGAAGTTGAGGGGAGACAAGAAAAGAGGATTCTCCAGCTCAGCCTGCAGCCACGAGCCGAGATGTATGAGCCACCGCGCCGCTGTTAAAGCCCATCATTAATTACACTGTGGAGGATGGTGCGTGTGTGTGGGGGAGTGTGTGTGTGAGGTAATGAGCGGTAGGAAACGGGGTTAAGAGTGACATGGTGTCAGTGGCTTCTCTTCTGGCCTAATTAGCCTTCTAATTAATAGATTAATAGATAGATAGATAGAGCGTGGATAAGAGCAGCAGCTAACTGCCCCAGCTAATGTGCATCCCAGATGAATCACGGCGCCGCCGAGGAGTTTTCCCGAGAAAGGTGAGGAAGCGAATAAAAAAAAAAAAAAACGCCACACCGAGCCCGCTTCGGATCCATCCGGAAAACAGGTTTTCTCTTCCAGCACGAGGAGGAGAAGAGGAGGAGAAAGGAGGAGGAGGAGGAGAAGGAGAGGAGGAGAGGAGGCTGAAATCAATTAGCCTTTCCTGGCTGGTCGTTAGCTGCCCTTGGATAGGCACAGATAATTAAAGGGAGGGTGGTGGGAGGAAGGGAGGGGGGGGTGATCAGCCATCGAGGGGTTAACTCGGACAGAGACAATGTAAATGAGGGGAGAAGGTGGGGGGGGTGGCCAGAGAGAGAGGGGGGGTGATCTCTGGGCCGAGACGCAGCGATGCTCCACTGATGCTGCACCGAGACCAAAGAGGAGGAGGAGGAAGGGGGGAGGAGGGGGGAGGAGGAGGGGGGAGAATCTGCAGGACTAAAGGCTCATTCCACTACAAATCGGCAGCAGGTTTTAGAAAACCGAACAATAAAACTCGACTGCTTACAAAAAAGGGGCGTGGCTTCTAGACAGACACTTGAATCACTTCTCCTCCTCAAGTTTACAGCGCGACCTTCTCATTGGACGTTCGGTGGTCACGTGATCAGTTTGCATCTTGCATTGTTGAACGTTCAGCAGCTCTTCCAGCTCTTCCAACGGGACAGACCTCCCCGATCGCGAGCGCCTGCCCGCCGCCGCCCCGCGCCGCGTTAATATCTCCACAATTCCCGTGTCAAATGCATTTACGTGAATCATTTATCGGCCGGCGAAGTGCGCGCCATAAATCGCGCCCGCAGCACCTTTAAGGGACTGCGCAGAGCGTCGACGGAAGAAACCCGCAGAAGAGAAACGAGCCGAGGCCGGCGGAGGCTTTTGTCCGGGCGGCGGCGGCGGTGGCGAGGGAGGTCGGAGGGGGGGGAGGAGGCTGATAGATGGAAAAATGCCCCCCCCCCCCTCGTGGTCTCTCAAGTGAGTAATAGAGGCCGAAATTTCATTTTGCAAGTGGCTGATTTAATGATCCAAAGGGTAATTAATGGCCTGATTATCTTAATGTTAAATATGGCCAGCAGCAATTACGCTGACCTCCTGTCTGTCAAGGTCTGGCCCCCCACTCTCGCCTCCCAATTAGGTCCCTGTTTGGAGGTTTGGCAGTGAGGGGGGGGGAGGAAAGGGGGAGGGAAAAGGATGGAGGAGCAGAAAAACAAGAGAAGGAGGCAAGAAAATGTGGAAAAAAGGAGGCGGCGCTTCACTGCCATGACGCTGCTCGGACGGGGGAGGGGTTATGTTAGGAGAGCCGGCGTTGGACAGAGGGGGGGGCGCCATCTCCAGCTGTTGTCACCCCCCCCTCCTCCCTATCACACGTCTGCCCAGAGCGGCAACCGGTCCAGCTCTCATTAACGTCAGTGGCGAGAATCGTTTTGGGGCCACGCCGCCTCGCGCCGACTTGTTGACGTGCGTCGCTCGAAGTGGCGAGCGAGAAACGCCGAGCGTGCCAGCAGTGACGGCGCCGAAGGGGGGGCGGGCGGGTGGGTGGGGGGGGGCCGTGTTACTCTGCGGACCACAAAAAGACTCGGCCGTCCTCTAAACGCTCCCATTAACCCCTCGGTCCGCCCGCGGTCAGCCGTCATCACCTCGGCTGGCGAGCGCCACCCGTCGCCGCGCCCCAGCTGATGCCACCGCTGAGGGGGGGGGCTGCTAAGTTTGGGCTCGCTGCCCGGCTGTGGCAGCGCCCACAGGGTGGGGTGGGGGGGGGCTCGGGTGGGCCTGGAGCAGTGGACAAAATCACACCGTACAGTCCAAC
>JAUESE010000063.1:1444900-1455521 GCA_032274725.1 Malacoctenus triangulatus
CCCCCCCCCCGCCAGGCCAAGTCTGTCCGTCGGAGATGTGGGGGAGCTGTTGTTGTGGAGCCGCTTTAAACGCCGAGTCCTGTTGCTTTTGGCAGAGAGGTGCGGCGGCGACGGGGTAATTAGGGTAACAGGGGCATTTAACAGAGTCACAGAGGGCGATTGGGAGAGGAGATACGCCGAGGGAGGGGCCGTGGCACACCTCAGGCGGGGTCTGATCCGGGGGATTCCCCGCTGCCACATTCTGCCCCCTCTTCCTCTTTCCTGCCCTCCTCCTCCTGTGATGAAGAGCCGCAGCTAAAAGCGGTTTGCGGGCTGCGTCCGGGTGGGTCCCCGCAGGACCAAAGCAGCAGAGCTTCGCTGCTAAACAAACTGATGGTTTGCGAGGCTTTAAATACGCAGAGAGGTCGGCGGGGTTAATGAGCAGCAGGCCCGAAACTCCGGCCGGCTTCGGCGTGGCTTCACACCGGCTCCCTCCTGGTTGGGGCGGAGGGAGGAGCGTGTGTGCGTGCAGGATCCCGGCGAGGAAACAGCTCATGTAGTGAAATATTAAAAGGAAGCGGGGCTTTAGCAGAAGTGGGTCTGTGCGCCTGGGGAGCCTGCCGTCCTCCTCACTGTGTGGGAGGCTTTAATATTGGATGAGAAATATGGCCGTTACTGCAGGGCGTGCGAGCGCCGACTTGAATCCTTCCACGACACAGTGGAAGACGCCGGAGTGCAAGTTTGGACCCATCAGGACCGAGTTTTTCCCCCCCCGATTCCCCCGTCTGGTTTCCGACTGACTCCAGCAGCCGTTGGTAGACAGTTGCAGATAGTTATGGTAAACATGATGTTCCTGACATGAGTTAAACGTCTGCTCCGTCTGCGTGCGTGACTCCTCTCCTGATCGGTGTTTCTGCTCCACTGCTCAAATCACTGCTTTTGTTGGAGCATCTAAAGATGCACGCGGGGGAGGAGGGGGGAGGAAGAGGGGGAGGCGCTTCGAAAGGTTGCGTGCAGGAAGACCAAGGCTTTCCTGATCTCTTTCCACCTGCTGGCATCTTTCATCTACTTTAGTTTAGTTAAATGACTAACCTGAAACTGATTGGACACTGAGGAGGAGGAGAAGTCCTAGTTTGACTTTAAATGTTGAAATTAAAACATTTCAATCCCATATTTTGCACAGAAACAGACAGATGATGATGATGTTACCTTCAGGCGACTCCTCCTGGACATACGTTCCCGTCAGGTACCTGTGGACCAGCGCCGACTTCCCGCTGGCAAGATTACCCACAATGCCCTGAAAGTGGGGGGGGGGGGGGCGAGAGAGAGAGCGAGAGAGAGAGAGGTCAGTCTGTGATTGGCTCTGACGTGAAGATCTGCGACGCCGGCTGACATTGCCGCACAGACTCACCACTTTGAGCTCCGGCACGCTTCGACTCAACGTCCACTCCTGACTGTTCACGAACGCATCTGCAACACACACACACGTGAAACGTCAGACAGATGTGACAACTGAATAAAAAAAAAACACGGCTGCAGCTGCGTCTCCACCAATCAGAGAGCAGTTAACCCTGCGCTAACCTCGGCACTACGGGCGACACTTCGGCTCAAAAGTGGGCCAGTGGGTGAGACCCCCACACCCCACACCCCCCCTATCACTAATTCATCAGATGGGAAGTGTGTCAGCCTCACAAAGACAGCAGGTCGGAGGAGCCCAAGGCCCTGCTGGAGAACAGGACACTTTGTCTCGCCCCATCAGAGAAATTTACTTTTCTCCAGCTGTTTTTGTCTTTTAGCATGTTCGCGTTTTTTATCTGCAAAGAGGAACACTGAAGAAGAAGTGTGTGTGTGTGTGTGTGTGTGTGTGTGTGTGTGTGTGTGTGTGTGCGCACATGTGCCCTGCATCCGCCTGGAAAGAATCCAAAAAGAAGCGCCGTGATTGGCCGGCGGGCGCACACAGACGGACATTGTCGGGGCTGCCAGGCTGACAGGATGTTGACCCAGCTGCTTCCTGTTTTTGGGGCCCCTCACAGTTTCCGCGCGCCGGCTCTCAGGGAGTGTCGCCGCCGACCGCACCGCGGCCAGGTGACCACCCATCGGGCCGGTGGCCCCACAGGTAGACACCGGCTAAGCCCCGCCTCCAGCAGCTCGCAAACGACTCATGACGAGACTGCCGGGTGGATCGCAGCTCGAAGGAATGATGAACGACGGCGGGGAAGTGTGGCGTCTCGCTGCCGCATCATCCAGCGTCACTGGCGATGTCGCAGGGGCCACAAAGCATGCTGGGAACGCAGAGGTACACAAAGAGGCATGCCAGGAATCCTGCCGGGGCCTGAAACTGGTTCCTGTGACAACGTCACGGCTTCGATCAACCACCCAAGGAACCGGCCAATCAGGAGACGGCTGCACAGGTGGAGCCAGCGAGCGGATTATGAGAACAGAAGACTCCAAACACACTGTGCGTGTGTGTGTGTGTGTGTTCCTTTGCCGGCCTGCCAGCCCACCGACGCTCCTGAACAAAAGGCGTGCTGCGTTTGTGGAGAGCACGGCGTGCCGACACGCTTTCATCCCGTTTCAGTTGTTTTTTTTCCCTCTAAACTTTATTTTGAAAGTGCGATATGAAGCCATTTATCATTGTTAACACCGAGCGCAGCTCCGGCTGCAATATATGTTGCACAGGGGAGGCTGCAGTAACGTAATATTGCGTTTTTCCCCAATATTGTGCAGCACTAATGTGTTGGCAGAACCACATTACAATGATGCATTGTTGGACCTTCTTTGGTAAAATTGGATCTTTTGTGTATTTTTGTCACTAAAATGAGACACAAACTGCTTAAAATGAGCTTTTCTGTGCATGTTAATGAATGTAACCCCATCTGGGACACACACACTCACACTACACACACACATACAGAGCCTGGGGGTGACGCAGCTCTGATGGCACTATTGTCTTAACGTGCCCTCGCACTGAGGCATCATGGGAGGAGCGGGGCTGTTTGCAGCCTCGGGGCAGGGAGGACGGCTCCGCGTATGAGAGGGGGGTAAGAAAACCCGCCCGCCGCCGCCAGCCCACTGTGACAAATCCGAGCAGCGGCGCCTCATCAGTCACACCAGACGTGGTATTATCTCAGCCTTCGCCCTTCACGCCACTTTACTCCTCCTCCTCCTCCACCGTGCGCCAAGCAGGCTCATTTATTCATGATGTGCTTCACATATATCACGCAATTTAAATTAGAAAACAGGAAATCACAAACAGGCGACCAGACGTGACGATGGAAAATAAAAATAGGGCGGACAAAGTGCTGAATGTGCGATTCTCTCACCGCCGTCGGGACAATAAAGCTTCTGTTTGAATCTGAATCCTGGTGTGAATAGCTGTGTGTGTGTACACACAGCGCACGTGTCGATTTCCATAAGTCGCGTTAATTAAAACCCGTCCGACAGGTAACGTCGCACCTGTGTGTTCGACATGACGACACACCACACACACAGTTGCAGGGCCTCCCGGGAAGCCTCCGCGTAACCTGAGCTGCCACTCGAAGGTCGGCGAGCGTCTGCAAGTGACAGGAAGTGACCCGACAACCCCCTCGGTTCTCCTCTGTGCGGCAGCCAGAACCAGAAGTGCAGGAATGTTTCCATCACAGCAGCGTAGTCAGCAGGGACGACCTTTGACCCCCCCCGGCCGGCCCGGGAGCTGCTCAGTATTCATGAGGGTGTCTGCGCCTCACGGCGTGCACATTGTTGCGCTGAATACACACACACACACACTCAGAGGTCACTGCACCAGGAGCAGCAATTATAGCTGGAGGCCTCCAGCAGGTCGACACGTGCACAACAAAACCAACACAACACAGGAGAGACCCAGAAACGAAACAAGATGAGAAGTGATCCAGTTAGTGGGAAGCCAACGAATAAACTTGTTTTCAAAACTAGTAAATAAACTGGTGTAAAAGGAGGAACTACAACGTGATGGTCTGAGTCTCGTGGAAAAAGCGACACTCCAACTCGGAGGAAACGGCGGCATCTGCTGCACGCCGAGACCCCGAGAGCCTTCGGAAAAAAAGCGCATCTAAGAATAGCCGGGGCGACGCGGCGCGCCGTGGCGAGGAGCTGATCTCCTGCCGCTCTTTTTCCCCTGGTAAACAATGTTCTGGAAAGTTCCCAGGCTGCAGGGCGACGCAGCGATCGGCAGCGCGAAAGAAACTAAACCAAAACATGCTGATGCAGGGAGCCGCGTGTCCTCCAACATGATTATTATCATCTACGCTTACAGCCCCGCTCCCCAGCACTGACCCCACATCTGTCACAAGCATTCAGCCTCCCGACCTGATGTTGCACTCTGGGGGTGTGTGTCTGTCTGAGTGTGTGTGTGTTAGGGGGCCTAAAACGAGGGGGAGGGTCCACGGGCCATCAATAAGCAAGGAAACAAAGCACAAAGAGTCCTCGAGAGCCGACTCCGTCCTCAGAGAGTCTGCAAACGACCGTCTGGACCGAGACAGGAAGTGGAGATAAACAGCAAAGAACCAGATCCAGAAGTAGAAACACAAACGAACGGAGCGTGCAGGCAGCTCCTCACACCACAAACACACGTCTGTCATGAGTCCAACAACAAAACCAGTCTGACCAGACCGAAATCCTGAATCGAACACGTCCAACTCGTCTCGAATCCGGAATTCATCCAACCAGAAAACTGCACGTGAACCTGCGGCGGCGGCTCCAGCTGCGCATCAACGGCGAGCTTTGTGGCCGCGAGTCAAACGGCCTCAGTGATGCCACGGCAGCAGGTGTGTGTCCTGTGAGAGGGCGGCTGTGTGAGCGCCACGAGGGGCGAGTGTGAGCAGGATGCAGAGAGGAGGGGGAGGAAGAGGAGAGTCCGGTCCAGAGTCTCCTCCGACCTGAATCACCGTCACACTTCTCTGCGAGGCTGCTGGGAAATTATGCAAAGCAGGAACGGTTTCTCTTCATCTGCTGCAGTTCACCAGTGTCTCTCACACACACATGCACACACACGCCGGCCAGACACACACACGACAGACTCCAAAGATGCTCTAAAAGCAGGAAAAAGAGTCCAAACACACACTGAAGGTTCTCAAATCCCTCCAAAGAGCCTTTTGATACGCCGGGCGCCGTGGAAACCACTTTAAAAGCGGTTCAGTTTTATAACCAGGTTCATCGCCGATAAAACTTCAGCCATTAAATCTGGATTATTACAAGCGATAAATGTCAGTCGGGTGAAAAAGCAGGTGCAGGAAACACACACACATACACACACACACACACACACACGTACCAACACTGACCTAAATATCAGCCTTCTAATCAGTCACACACACACACACCATCCCCCCACACCGATCTCTCCCCTGTTGGCAGCACGCCGCTCGCTTTCATCCTCATCCCAAATCAAATAAAGCCCATGACACACCACCAACTACAAACACACACACAGTTTAAAAAGTACAAGCAACGGACATTCAGAGTTCCCAAATTGTTCTCAAAGTTCCCTAACAACTCCTCCAAACGTTCCCCGTCTGACACTCTTTTTCCATGCTTCGTCTGTGTTGCAAGGAATCATGGGAGGAGTGAAAGTCGGGAGGCCGATCTTCTTGGTTTGTGCCCCAAAAAGAATCTGACATAAGGTTTAAAAATAGCAAAAACAAACTGCCCGGAAGCTGCGATCAGAAGCAGCTGGAAACTGATCCCGGACCTGCCCACCCGCCCGGAGGTGCAGCGCCCGTCGCGTGTCCGCGTGGAGTCTGACTCGGCGCCGACTCATCCTCACGCCGTGAGGGGCAGACGCCAAGTCATCGCTGCGGACGCCGTAAACAAAGATCAGAGATTATGGAGAAAACGGCAGAAATTCACCAGCTGTGGTCAATTAGCTGGATTACAAACGGAGCCCGTGGTGAGGCGTTCAGGAAACAATCCGAGATCAAAACGGCAAATAAGAGGAGTGGGATCGAGTGAACAATGGAGGCAGGCTGGAGGTGTCAGGAGGAGGTGTCAGGAGGAGGTGGACGGCTGCTTGTTGCTGACGTTCAGGTTGATCTCAGGTTCATTAGCGAGGTCCACGTCCGACAGCAGCCGAGCTGAACCGAGCCAGCGCCGCTCTGCTTCCTCTCTAATTACAGGCGCCTTTGTTCTCTAAACTACTAGTTGTAAATGTGCGGAGGAGGAGGAGGAGGAGGAGGAGGAGGAGGAGGTGGTGGTGGAGAGCGTTTCACCACGCTTACATCACGCCCCGATGCCGCTCTGCCAGCGCAAGATGTGCGAGCGTTGGAACATGTGAAGTGCTGCCGGGCCGTCGATGGCGAGGCGGCCGTCCGAGGGCACCGGGTGTGTTTACGTTATGTCAGCCAGTGTCCATGCCACCCCCCCCCTCACCCCCCCCCCTCCTTTGGATTTGATCCTTACGTAAGAGCTTTACCCAGCAGGGGGCGGGACCGCCGGGCGCTCTGCTGGCACGCCAACGCCGCGGGATTACCACACGTACACGCCAAACATACAGTTCCAGAGTGAATCTTCAAGCTCTCAGGTGATTGGCTGACAAAAGAGCCTTCGCCACCAGGCCCAATTTAGCTCCGAAGAGGAAACAAGGAGGAGGAAGCCCCGGTGACCCCCCTCCCCTCCCTCACACCAATGCTCTCTGACCCCTGAACGACCTCCTGCCACCGCAGCCACACGCTAATAAGCGCCAAAGGGGAGCAGATGTGGAGGCAGCGGGCCGCGGCGGCGGCGGCGCGGTGCAGCCGAGTGACGCTTCCTCACCGGGAGGAAGGAGGAGGCTCGCTTTAATGGATTCACGCGGAGAGGGGAAGCCTGACACGCGGCCGATTCGGAGGGCTGAACTCGACCCACAAACGCTGCCATGTGTGGCCGCGCGTCTGCACACGTCCAAGCTGCTCGGCTAATGAGACTCCGAAAAAACGAGAGGATGTAAAGAAAAAAAAATGGAGGATGGAGAGAAATAAAAAGGACATGCACGAGTGACGAAGAGCTGCATGAAAGGGTGAAGCTTCTCTGGGAGCGAATTGATGCAACACAGAAGATCTAATTGGCATCTGGGACCTTCTCTGTGTGTGTGTGAGAGAGTGTGTGTGTGTGTGTGTGTGTTATTTCTGCATGGCTGTGGATGTAGGTCACACATAAACACACATTCCCTGACACTCCACACACTCACCAGTGGAGTCCATTAAGACACAGTGGGGTCAGGGTGTGTGTGTCTCTGAGGCAGCCCCACCACCAGCCGACTGAGCCGACCCCCCCCCCCCCCGGCACACAGGCCCACCTGCGCCGGCGGCCAATCAGCACGGCCGACGCGCCAGACAAGCACTCAGGCCGCGGAGAAAGCCAGAAAGCAACCGTCCCGACATCTCAGAGTCCCGCAGGTGTTTCACCACCACACGGATCGTCACCTGCGAGACCATCGTGGTCCGGCAGGTCGGAGGGGGGGGGGGGGGATAACGCCTCTCAGGAATCCCAAAAATGTGGAGGCCACCTCCCCCCACCTCCTCCTTCAATGTCATCAACCCGAGACCAGCTCCCTAAAACCAGTTAATCCGCCTGCACAAAAGGAACGCAGGGAGAATCCCCCCGCCTGAGGAGAGATCACCTGAAACCGAGAGAAATGCAGCTTTTATTCTGAAAAACTGGACTCAAACTACTCTCGATTTTGGAGAAAAACGCTTTGAGCCGACGCGAAAACGAAGCAGAGGAGTGAGGCGTTTCGCGCCGCCGAGCTGAGAGTCGGGAGATACGGAGGTGCGAAGGCGCCGATATCAGCAGGAGCCCCCCGGTCAAGTTTTCCACTGGAAAGAGGATGCTGAGCCGGCTGATAAACGGCGCCCGCATGACCAGACGTCTGGCGAGCGAGAACGAGACACTCCGTCTTCCTGAAACAGCTGAAAACGGACTTCCTGTTGGGATTCGACTGTAAATACAGCGAGTTTAAGACTCGGGTGGTGAAATCAAAGTTTCAGGTTGAATCTGGAGACGTCGGGAGAGCAACTCTCGCACGGCGCTCGTTTGCTTTGGGCTTCGAGTGAGTGAGCGGCGAGTAATGAAAGACAAACAGCCGCGGCCTCGACCAAACATCGCGCTGATGTCCAAAACAAACAAGCGCGGCTCCTTCTCTCCTCCTCTTTCTGTCGCCCCCCCACGAGCCCGACAGACTCGCTCCGAACGAACCAAAACAACAACAAAGGGAAGCAGTGAAGCTCAGAAGGGCTCTGATTGGACGACGTGTGTGCTGTGCAGGTATGATGTCAGCAGGTGCGTTTACCCTCGGCGCCGTTCATGCTCTCCGTGCTGGACTGCGACAGCGCCGCCCTGCGGCTGCGGCGCAGGGACCTGCCGGTGCTCGGGCTCCCCACCGGCGTGGACGTGGCGGCGCCGTCCCTCCGCGAGAAGATGCCGCTGAAGAAGCGGACCAGGCGCCGCTCGCTGGAGCGCCCGCCGCCGCCCCGCAGCAGGAAGCCGCCTCCCCCCGCCGCCGCCGCAGCGTCCTTCTCGGCGGCCAGCCGCAGGAGGTCGCTGTTGTCCAGCGTGCGGTTCTTGCCGCCCCGCGAGCGCTCCCAGCGGCTCAGCTCCGACATGGAGTCCGTCTTGTTGAGCACGGCGCCCACCTCCAGCGTGCGGCTCTTCTCCCTCAGGGGGTCGGCGAGGCGCGAGGCCAGGGGGGGCTCCGGCGCCGCGGCCTCCTCCTCGCCGCCCTGCCCGATGCAGCTGGAGCTGCTGTGGTGCTTGTCTTTGGACAGCGCTCGCAGGCGCAGCAGCTCGCCGCCGCTCCAGTGCCGGAAGCTGAAGCTGCGGCGCAGCAGGCCGGCCGGACGCTTGGCGGTGGGCGGAGTCTCCGGCGAGGAGCCCTTGCCGTTGCTTTGGGGGTGCGGCGCCTTCGTGTCGCCGTTCACAGGGGGCTCGCAGCTCTTCTCCTCCATGCTCCTCGCCTTCAGGAGACGCTTCTTCTTGCCGGCGCCGTCGTCTCGCTCCTCCTTCGGCTTCTCCGCGCCTCCTGCGGGGTCCGTCTGCGCCTCCTTCTGAACAGGAGGCGGGGCGTTCTCTGCGAGCGGGCTGGTGGCCTTCACCTTCAGGTCCCTCTGCAGCATCTTGGAGATCTTGAGGCGTCCCAGCTCCAGCTGGCCCGTGCTGAACGTCCTGAAGTTCCTCATGTAGCCGTGGGAGGAGGAGAAGTCGTCCGACTCGTCCTCCACCTCCTTCAGCTGCTCCAGGAGCCCCCCACCACCGCCGCCGCCGCGCTGCACCTCCACCGAGCCGTCCCGTCGGAAGGCGGCCAGTTTGGGGTTCTCCGGCCGCGGCGTGCCGGCGCCGTCGTCCAGACTCTCCTTCTTGACCAGGGTGAGGGAGATGCGGTAGACGGTCTTCCTCTGAGGGGTTCCCCTCTCCATCCTGTCCGAGCAGCGGCTGTCCAGCAGGTACATCACGTCTCCAACACAGCACCTTTAAAGTGCAGCTGTTGCACTTGGGAGCAACTTTTTAAAAAGCCCTGCAGCCAAAGAATAATGGGACTTGTGTCACTAAGTTGACTCTGTGTGTGCGGGCGGACGTCGGCAGCCTCACTGCTGCGTCTCAGGGCAGAAATCCAGACAGAAACGCGTAAAAGAGCTCGGCTGGATTCTGGGGGCGCACCAGAAAACCCGCTTTCCTCTCATCCAGATGTGCAAACAGCCACGCAGGAAATACATTCCGCCTTCATCCCAGCGGAATTTGAACAGGCAGCCAAAAAACTGGCAGAGCAGCCGCGTCCTCCCCGCTCCTCTCCCCGGCTGCGCGGCGGCGCTCCGCCCGGAGGAGACCCCCGGTGTGGACGGCACTTTCCCGGCCGGACAGAGTACTTCTCCGCGCCGCTATTCCTCAGCTCCGAGTCCCGCAGGCAGCCGTGGACCCTCCGGTGGCTCCACAACAACACGACGGCTGGCTGTTATTGTCGCTGCGCGTCCCGGACCGTGCCAGCACCTCCTCGCCCATTGTGTGCGCACATCCCCCGCAGCGCAGCCGGGCCTCCCTCACCCCCGCCCGGCTTCGAGCTCCGTCTCCCAACGCGGCCGGCTCCGGAGCCGCGGACCAGGACCTGGGCTCCCCCCGTTGGCGCTCCCACAGATCCGGCTTCTGATCGCCTCTGACAACCACACATCTACCGCAGCCGCCCCGTCCTCCGAAACCTCCGCCGCGCTCTGAGCCGAGCGCTCCGCTCCCAACACCGACACCGAGCGGCCAGCGGCGGCGGAGCGAGCCGGAAAACCCGGAGCGGAGCCCGGAGAGCCGGAGCCGGAGGGCCCGGAGGGGCCGAGCCCGCAAAGTGTGAGTGAGGGGAAGAATCCCACCGTCACCTCTCGCTTTTTATTGACGTTTACAGGCAACAAGCACGGAAGTGAAACCTGTGAAGCTGCTGTGCATCGGTGGTGTGTGTGCCTGCGGATGTTCCCAGATGTTGGTGAGGTCCATGTGAGTGAATGTAGGTCAGCAGGACAGCTGCAGGCTGGCGGAGCAGCTGCAGATCCACAACACGTTTTCCATACTGCTCACCCGGCTGGGTGGAGCCTACAGTTACTCTGACACACACACACACACACACACACACACACACACACACACACACACACACACACACACACACACACACACA
>JAUESE010000063.1:1630774-1642541 GCA_032274725.1 Malacoctenus triangulatus
GACATAAGACACAACGTGGTTATGACACAAAGTCTTCCTGTTTCAGGTAAACGGGCCGTGGTGGGCTACGAAGACGGCACGGTGCGCGTGTGGGACTTGAAGCAGGGAAACGCCGTCCACGTCATTAAAGGTGATTTTACCCACCAAAGTTCTCTTTGTTTACGCTGATCAACCACCTGATTTTATGTGTGATTTATGGAAGAACCGACAGATTTCCTGCACCTTTTTCTTCAACTCTATCATCACTTTCATTCAGCATTGAATTGATTCCAGATGATGGAAATAAAATGTAAATATATTGCAAACAGAGTTTGTCAGTTTGGCTTTGGATGAGGTTTTTTTGGGGTGTTTCTGTCAACAACGTGTTGTAAATCTTGTCTCATGGTTGTCCCAAAGGTCAGGACGGTCACCAGGGGGCGCTGACGTCCCTGGCGTGCAACAAGGATGGCTCCCTGGTGCTGACGGGCTCCGTGGACGGCTGCGCCAAGCTCATCAACACCAGCACAGGCAAGGTGAGTGACCGCGGCGCCGGGACGGGCCACACAGACGCGAGAGAGGGACGGACGGTCGCTTAGTAACGGCGTGGTCTTATTTTGTGCCAAGGTGGTGGGAGTGTTTTGCGTGGACGGCGGCAAAATCAAAGGGCCGAACGAGGAGGAGGAGTCCAACTCTGTGGAGTCTGTGGGATTCTGCAACATGTGAGTGAATCGCTGTCCACCCGACGTCTCTTCAGGACGCAGCGATGAGGAATGAACGACCGTCTCCGTCTCTGTCTCCCGTCCAGCCTGCCTCTCATCGCCGTGGCGTACTTGGACGGGACTCTGGCCATATATGACCTGTCCACACAGGTCCTGAGGCACAGGTGTCAGCACGAGGTAACCGGACAGAGGGACGTTTGTGTCTCCATCTTCTTTTTATCGACTCGTCGGTCGTCTCTGAAGCTCTTTGAACTGTTTAACCCAGCGTGAACGACGCTCAACAAATAAAGCCATCGATCGATCGAGTGATGTTGAGTTTAGTCAGAAGGGTCGTAAACTTCAGCCAACATCCTCCCTGCGCTCCTCCAGGCCGGCATCGTCCACCTGCAGTGGGAAGAGTCTTCTTCTGTGGTGTCCACCTGCTGCTTAGACGGCGCGCTGCGCTTGTGGGACGCCCGTTCGGGGAGCATGGTGTCCGAGTACCGAGGCCACACGGCCGAGATCCTCAACTTCACCGTCAACAGGTGCGGGTGTTTAGTGATGACGCGGTTACAAGTGATGACTACTTTCTGATGTGAGTTTTACCTCGTCTGTCCTCAGGGAAGCGTCCCTCGCTGTCACCGCTTCAGGGGACAACCAGGCCAAAGTCTTCTGTCTGCAAAGACCGGATCGGTAAGAGAAGGGCAGAAGAAGAGAGGACGGCAAAAGAGACATCAGAGACATTTGATTGGAGGACACGGTTTCCTTTGAGATCTTTTCCTTCACACACGTCTAACCTGATTTTGTAAAAGTGTAGCACCAATACAGTGATTTTCTGCCCTTCCTGACTCCTCAGTTGTGCCTCAATGACATTTATTTGAGTCTCACCTCAAGAAATGTATTTTAAAACAAAATTTTATTCAATTTTTCAGTGAAATGCAACTCGAAATCAAGTTTGCTTCTTGTGAAATGCAACAAATGATGCATACATTGTCAATGTGTACTTCAATTCGTATTAGCGACACATGCAAAGCGTGTTTGCAGTATTTGCAGGCTATATGTGGTCCTCTCGCTTCCAGACGCCATTTCTTTTTCTTACCTCAATGTAAATACAAGAAAATAAAGGAATATACGTTATTCTGGGTAAACATTAAAAATCATTTCCAGCCAGTGCCTGTGGTGTGTCTGTTCACTTCCGCCTGTTTAGTTGTATTTTTGTCAGTGCTTTTCGTTTTTTATCAAACTTAAGATGCGTCATTTGGGTGATACAAGAGGGTAAGAGTGGGAACCTCAAGCTGATATAACAGGGCAGAGAAGCAATGAAGTGGCCTGCTCGCATGGTTATCCGGTGAGCTAGCCCGCTGTGTTTTATCTTTCTTAGCAATTATGAGTAAGCAAGTTATAAGTGAGGAAATGAGTCAATATAAACTTACCAAAAGTCTTTCTTTATATCGATAAATGAGTGAATTGGAGTCGACGTTGTTATGGGAACGAGCTGGCGCTGTCTGAGCTGTATTTCCTGGAAACACGCTGCGGGGGGCGTGTCCAGAAGTTGAGGACGTTTCTTACAGCCAATCGTGCTTCACTTATGAGCCGCTCTTTGTGGTTCAGATGAGCGCACCTGATTTCAATTGGTTCATCAAAGAAACAACAATATTGAGGCACTTTGTAAGATGTTATCCTTTCAAATATTGTCGCTGGTTGCTGTGTCAACTCAAGAGGAAGAGAATCATTTAAGTATCCGAATATGAGCCGAAAACAGGCTAGCTAACATGTAGCACAAGGCTAATTATCAGAATTGCCAAAATAAAAACTAAAGACAAAGAAATTTAGAAAAAAGAGCATCGCTTAGAAATAAAAAGAAAAGAAAAAAATGAGTTTCAAAAGATTGGCATGAAACCAGTCACTTCCTGCTAGTTAGAAAAAGAAGATAAATGCATGTTTATGTTGGCCTGCCATTTATTAGAGTCCATGTTGCAAAGGTCAGAACATTAGTGCGCTAAATGAGTTTGGTGTCTTGTGGAAACATAACATAGCAGCAGTGACTCACTTTAAGTGTAGTGTCCATCCCAGAGCTCGGATCGGTGACCAGCACGCTGATAAAGACCAGACTGAAACAAAATGTGTGTGAATCTAAATAATGACTCTGCCGCATTGAAGCGTTTCTGTTGTTCATTTTTCTGCAATCTGGTCCTCCTTTCCGCTCAGCATAAACAAGCATCAGTCCATATCCTGCACACGAGTGCTTCCTTCTTGTACCTCGGCTCACACGCATGCACGCGATCATGCACCGCAGCGTGTATTGTTGAGTATCAGGCAAAACTAGAGGTATGCACCGACAGAGATACTGTAAAAGTGATGCTCAGTGACAGCCGGCTGTTCATCCCTCATCTGTCACAGCTGTGTTTGGCCTCACAGCTGAGCAGGTTGGGAGGACGGCAGCCTGCAGACCTGCCCATCGACCGGCCCATCGAATCGCACCACGTCTTCTGCTGCTCTGACAACAGACACCCGACAAATCGGCCTGAACTGAAGGAAGCAGGTGGTGCAGCCAAGGTAAACACGCCTGGAGGAAGAGAGGGGGCAAGTGACGAAGCCATTAACGGCGGTGTTTTCACCAAGCGGCGAGCGCAGTAACCACAGAAACAGTCAAGTAGGAGGGGAAAAAAGGCAGCTGGATGTTTCAAGCCACACTGGGGATTGAAGTATCTGCTGTGAGAGCTTATGTTTATGAATTTCTGTGATCATTAGAGCCATAAAAACATTTTAGGCTATTTATTGAATCACAAGACGCCTAAAAAGAGCTTAAATTCTTATCCTGCAGTTCATGCTCACTTTGCCCAATTTATGTCAACCTGATTAGTTCCTCGATCGCCTTTCATGTGGGACATGATTCTCCCAGCAAGCCAAGCTGCTTCCTGTCCTCCCCCCTCGTTGCTCTCACGTCCACCCCGTCCTCCTGTGCAGTGTCCTCCCAGATGCTCCCAGACTTGGGAACGTTTCTGTTTAAACCCATTATCAGGCTGGAGCTCGTCCATCTCCGCCAGCACCAAACTATGAGCGCAGGAGTCTACCGTGTTTGGCCAACAAGCGCGGCCGCTGCCGGCCCTCCATCCAGCATCGTGTTTAAATATGAGGCGCTTGTGACAGCTGTTATGAGTTCATACATACAAACTGCTGGATGTATATGCTCAGGTCAGACCGGGGCCAAGAAATGGCGCAAACACATCTCAGCTTTGTGTCCATACCTGAGAATTCCAGGGTGGAGGACGTTAAGCTTTGATATGATGAATAAAATTAACACAGAAACAAAACATCAACTCAAACTTGTCAATTGGGAAACGCAATGTGACAAACTGTTTTTTTTTTTCCAATGCTAATTTCTAACAACAGATGGTGTATTGAGTGAGGCTTGTCATACGTCACAGAGGAGGGGATGAAGTGGCAAAATACAATGGCAAAACACGACATGAAAATCATGGAGAGTAAATTCAAAGGAAACGAAATTTACAGATCACTGAATGTCTTTAATGACTAATCAATAAGTACTTTTGTTTTTACATTACAGAACAAAATCGACGGTTTAGTTTTTCTCCTGCTGGAGAAAAAACTCCAAACATATCATGAATTGTTTGCAGATTTAAATTAGCAGACTAAGAAAGAACCTTCGTCAGAGGACGTCTCATCCTCAGGAAAAACACCCTCACAGCTGCCTCCTCCCCCTCCTCCTCCCCCTTTGCTGTGAACTTCCCCTCAGCCTCCCACCAAGTCACTCACTCTGCCCGGGACTCAGTGGGGAGGTTTTGAAAAGCCCGTTTCAGATCAATGTGAAGATCTCACAGGAAAGCAGCTGCCGCTGGATCTGGACATTGCTTTTTATGAGGACAAGGGGACAAACAGGATGATATGACAGGTAAACAACTTCCAATCTATACTTTTATTTTGAAAAAGCTTATATTTTTCAGGAGGTTGTGGGAACAAGATGAATCTGTTAAACATTACGACATTTAATCTCTCTAAATTTCTGTTTAAAAATACAATTTAATTTGTTGAAAAAAAAGCAGGTCAAAATACGCTACTCTGTTTATAATTGTGGCTGTAAAATTTGAGGTCAAGCCTTTAAAGACATCACAAGTATCCCTCACAGATGTAATATTTCAGCAGCAATGTTTAAAACCCAATTTGTTTCTGTGTATTTGCCCTTTAACGAGCCATTAAAAACAGTCTTTGTTGAAGCTCCAACAGGACATTGAGGCCATAAAACTCCTTCCACTGAACTTATGGACTGACGTGGACTCTGTATGTAAACACCAGACTGCAATATTCCAGCCACCATCATAAATTTTGGTACATTTTTGGCAAAGAGGATAATTGAACAGCACACCGGGTGAGTGTCATGCAATAACATTGGAGAGCTGACAGCGACAAATCCAGAGCGACATAATGAAGCAGGATCATAAAGCTTCTGGACAACAAAAGCGAGTGTCGCTTATCGGTGCAGTTTAGCGCGGGTCACTGACCGAATCTGTTCCCTTGTCTAACCTTCGCTAACTTGTCTGAGATGTAATTCCAGAAGCGCAGCGGATGCATTATTCAACATCCGCAACCAAACGTGCATTGACGTGGGAGAACAGAGAGATATTTGATGACTGTACAGTCGTTCATGAAGCTTTCCTCGTCCCAACTGCTGTTTCTCTTCCTCAGATTCTATATAAGTTGATGGGGAGTGGAGGCGAGCTGCAATCGGGGGACGTCTGCACCTGTCTCTTGTGATGGACTACAACGGCTCCTCCGTGCTCCTCTCAGGAGAGCACCTCATCTACGTCATCACGGTGCCGCTGTCGACCTCCATCATCCTGGCCAACCTGGTCATCATCCTGGGCATCTCCTGGAACCGCCAGCTCCACAACACGCCCAACTACTTCTTCCTCAGCCTCCTGGTGGCCGACCTGTGCACGGGCGTGGCGCTGCCCTTCATCCCTCTGATGGGCCTGAACCGCCAGCTGAGCTTCAGCTCGTGTCTCGTGGCCCACGTGTTCCCGAATTTCCTCTTCCTGGCGTTCCTCTTCAACCTGGTGATGGTGCACTACGAGCGCTTCGTGTGCATCATCGACCCGCTGCATTACAGCAACCTGTGGATGCATCGCAGCTTTCCTCTGGCGCTGCTGGTGGTCTGGGCGCCGCCGCTTCTCTACGCGTCCCTGCCTGCTTTCGGGTGGAATAACTGGACCGGCCCAGATTGGGACAACTGTTGCACAAGTAATCAGAGTTTTCCAACTTTCTCAAACTGTTCCACCAACAGCACCACCTGCTGCTCCTACCGACGGGTCTTCCCCAATGCGTTCATCTACTTAGAGGTCTATGGACTGGTCTTACCTGCGATAATAACCATTGCTTGCATGACTGGCAGAGTTTTGTGGATCACCAGAGGCCAGCTGAAGGACATTTGCCGCCTCCACCGGTCGGTGGAGCGGGGGAACCAGGCGTCCGACCGGGAGCAGAGGCTGAACCTGCGGTACACGCGCTGCGTGGTGGCAGTGTCGTTGACTTTCCTGGCCTGCTGGGTCCCCTACCTCATCTACATGCACGTCTGCATCGCCTTCCTCATCAGCGACACCAAGTGGAGCTCCACCACCCACATCGTGCTGTCCTGCACGGGCATCGGCAGCATGGCCGTGGTGCCGCTGGTGCTGGGCCTGGCCAACAAGCAGTACACTGAGCCGGCAAACAAACTGCTGCAGAAACTCGGCGACAGGTGGAGGCGGCGGACACAGAGATCGGAGGAGGTCGCGGTGTGAAAGAAAGGACCAATCTGAATATTTATGGAGGTGACACTGCAAGAAATGTGGAGGAGGACAGTAGGATACATTTGTCTCGATGAAGCAATTTGTAAAAACGTTTGAGAAATAAAAGTCATCGATTGTTTAACCATGAACTGAGGTTTGCATTGCATTCTGTTGAAAAAAATCCTACCTATTTTTTATACATTTTGTTGTTAATGTGCATCCTCTCTCAAATTCTTGCTTTGCTATAACAGTTGAGGTTTTAATGTAGTTTCGTGAGGTAATTTTTGTGTGTTTTCTTGAAAAAAAACCCAACTTTACTCTGCTTATACCTAGATGTTTAATGCTGAATTTATTTTTTAGCGTCTTATTCATCTACACTTTGTCACATTTACTCGTATTTTTTATTTTTTCAACTTGACGACATGATTAAATATGACTTAAGAAGACTCTTTTAATCTGAAATGATTACAGGAAGCAGAACCGCCGCATTACTGTAAAGCTGCAATTAGCTTAATTGGAACCGCCTCTGTTGATGACGCGTCGCCGTCGTGAGTCTCACCGGAAGCTTCTCGGGGACGTACGTCCACTTTTTCACGTGAGAAAACTTGTTTGGTAAGTCAGTTAACTCAGAAGAAAGTCGGAAAATGTCGAGAGCAGTTTTTTAATTCAGTATTTCTTCTGAAAAGTATGAAACTCGCAGCTCGGAGGCTAATGTTGCGCTAGCTAAGTTAATTGACAACGTTAGCTTGTAGTTTCTCCACATTTCTGAGTTGCTTCTTTAGTTATTTCTGAAAGCTGACATGTAAACTGTGATAAGAGCATAAAGGGAGGCTGTGTGTGCTGTCCTTACATATCTCAGTGAAACAGCTTGAGGACAACCACATTAGCTCCCCGTTCGTCCTGGTGCTGCCTGTGCTGTTCATCACTGCCTGACCATACGTGTTGCTCCCTCTGCAGCCTGCTGTGTTTACTCAGAGCTCCCTGACCAGCGTTTATCTCCACGCTGGTATGTGCTGTGAAGAGGGGGGAGAGATGCACCCGCCGGCCTCCATACATCTCCAAGACATGGAGGGGGGGATGAACCCTGCAGGAGCCTGAGGTGAACAAATCCTGTCAGTCTTGTAATTAGATGAAGCTCCTGAATGTGTACATACATTGTGTGGGCGGCGCGGAGACAGCAGGCAAACATGGGCACAGCTGGGAATCTAATAAGGAGCCAATGAGGTCTGACCGGCGTGAGCTGGGGTGGCGTGGCGGCGCCGCCTGTGATGTCACGTCCAGGCTGGCTTTCCACATCAGACTGGGACGAGACTGTCACATGGCCAAACGCTTCCTGTGTGTTGTTTTCATCATGCAACCACAGCCTGATTCTGCCACTCTAACTTCCAGACGATGGATAGACGTGAGTTTGTGTGAGAAAGAGCCCCGATAGGTCACATCACGTTATTAATGAGATGCATGAGATTGATAACACGCGCCCACACTGTAAACTTGCGTTTTCTTTGACATATCTTAGGTAAAAATAGCCACTTCTTATTTTTCTTGTGCTTCCAGGAACCTCTATCTGAACATAAACATCCTTCCCGATATCACAAGATGTGAAACAAAGTAGAAAACAAGTTCCTTGTTCTATTTCCCATGTGAAACACAAACAGGTGGTGTTTTTTTTTTTTTTAATCTTTGGGTTGCGTGTGTTTTGAAAGAAGAAGCTTCGAGCAAAAATGAAAGTACAACTCCTTTTGTGAGTTACAAACACAGATAAGAAACACAGTGGTGGTCCTAAACAAACGGAGCTCCAGCACGGATTCGAGGAAAGCGTGCAGTGAAGCCAAACGAGCGTTGGAAACCTTTAGCTTAGAGCAGTTCACATTCTGAGGATAAACCGTCACATCGCTGCCGGTTAGTCTGTGTAATGGGAGCTTTCAGACACGACCCGGCCTGCTTCCACCTCCACTCGGATCAGCAGGCGCCTCTTGCTGGCGGGGGACTCGGGTGGGAGGACGGCAGCGGGGGGTGCTGAGGGTTCCTGTGCTGTCTCTGGTGGGTGTGGCTTGGCGTCTGCGTGCAAGCAAGGACTGGGATTGGTTGGTTTGTTTTTTAGATATCTGAGCGAAAGAGAGGTTTGGTTTTAGTGACACAGCAAGCAGGAATTATGCAGTGCAGTTAGTTTTATTCTTAAATGCACGTCAGTTACAACTTTCTGATGACTTTTGTTCAAATAAGATGCATCCTTTTTCAGTTTTTCAAGAGCAGAGGCAAAATGACTCAATATTTTTAATTCTTTCCATGTATTTGTCCAAAATTAGTGGCTTGGAGACAAAAACATGCAACAATTTAAACCAGAAATTATGTAAGTAGCATTTTTTAGCTTTGCTAATTAAAGGAAGGGATTCGTACCTGTGTTGCGCATGAGGTCGCTCATTCTTCATGGGACAAAAAAGAGCAGAGCAAGAAGTTATTACAGGCCTTTACACTTAGTTCTGGCTGGAGCCGCCCCCCACGGCGCCCTCTGCTGGCGTACCTCTTCTCCTCGCCCTCCAGCAGCTTGCGGTAGGTGGCGATCTCGATGTCCAGGGCCAGCTTGAGGTTGAGCAGCTCCTGGTGCTCGCGGATCTGCCCCGCCAGGTCCTGCTTGGCCCGCCTCAGGGCCTCCTCCAGCTGGGCGATGTGCTCGCGGGCCTGGTCCAGGTTCACGTCGCTGTCGTGGCGGACGTCCTCGATCTCCTTCTTCAGGGACTCTTCCTGGCGGGTGACAGAGGAGATCAGTTTTGGTCGGACGGAGGAGGTCTGAGCACGTGTCTCGGGTGGTCCCGACCTTCCTTCTGAGGGCGTCGATGTCTCCGTTGAGCCTCTGGATGAGCCGTATCAGATCGGAGATCTCCCTCTTGACATCACGCACCTCCTGCTCTCGCTGTCCTGCGGTCTGAACCAGCACATCCATCTGCAGAGGAGATGAGGTGACCGATGATGAATCCGTCTAAACTGTTCGGATTGTCGGGCTTTGGAGACTCACTTTTCTCTGGTTCCAGTGCTCCGCCTCCTCTCTGGTGCGAGACGCCATGTTGGCGTACTGGCTCTTGACGGCCTCGATGATCTCGTCCATGTCCAGCGAGCGTTTGCTGGGGTCGCGGATGACCACCGTCTCGTTCTGGACCTGTGACTCCAGCTCCTTGATCTCCTGCAGGGGGCAGACGTGAGCACGGTGGTCAGCGGAGAGCAGCTTAACGTCGCCTTCCTCCTCCTGCGCTGATCGTCACTTCCTCACCTCGTCGAAACCGACTCGCAGGAAGTCCAGCTTTCCCATCAGGTCTTCCAGCTCCAGAGCCAGATCCACCGCCTCCAGGTGGCCTTCATCCACGTCCTTCAAACAGCGAATCACAAGCATCCATTAGTGCTCCAGAGTGTCGATTTGTTCTGCACTCCTTTTGGTTTACAACACACCTTCTTGGTGACCACGAACTCGTTCTCCAGCTCGGCCTTCTTGTAGAGCTCTTCCTCATACCTGAAAGCAAATCCATCAATCTGTCACTGAGACCACCAGGGTGATCTGAGATGTGCTCCTCTGCGGCCCACCCACCTCTGCTTGGTGTCCTCCACCTCTTCCTGGTTCTTCTGCAGCTCATCCTTCAGCTTCTCCTGGTCGCGCAGCAGACTCTCCACCTGCTGCTCCAGCCCGTTCTCCAGGTGCTTCACCACCTCGTCCACCCGGCCCTCGTAGTCCTCCTGCTCCTTCAGGATCTTCAGTTTGGTGTCCAGCTTCTTCTTCTCGTCCTCCAGGTGCTTCACCTGGAACAGAGTCGGACAGACTCAACAGATTATTCATCCTGAATCACTGGCGTTGCTTTCAAGCCTGCAGTATTCATAACATACACAAGGTGGCGCCAATGTTACGCCTCAGCAGTCACTTTGTGTGGCCTGCAGGAGTCACTTTTTGTGGCCTCAGGTTACACATTCACATAGAAAAGATAATTTGATCCCGTTTGTTGTGCAGATGTTGCGTTGATTTTTTGACTCGGTTAAAAAGAGCAAAATAAGGTTTTAATCAGCTGTTGTAGAAAATGAGCCTGAATTCTTTGAGTAAAGTGAACTCTCCGGATTCACCATCCCATCACCGGGGTTTTAATCATTGTTTTTCATGTAAAATTTGTTTAAAAATGAATTAATAAAAGCCTCTCTGTGCCCATCAACTTGCAGTAAAATCGTGTAAAGTGTGAAATAAATGATCTAAAGTACAGACCTTATCAATGAGCTGCACGAACTTGTTGTTGAGTCCGACCATGTCCTCCTTCTCCCTGGACTTCCCGGAGGAGTCCACCTTGGTGGGGGGGAGGCTCTTGGCCGGCCCCGACCCTCCGGGGGAGTGGGACTGGCTGCTGTAATCTTTGGCTTTAGACATCGGGCCTCTCGGAGCTGCGCGCTGAGTGGATGCGGGGTGGTCCAGGTGGGCGGTGGAGTCACCCGCAGCCTCCGGAACACCTGCTTTTAAGGTGGCTGAGGACCACCTGTCACCTCCCTCCAACTCACCGCGCGTCCAATCCGATCGGGCCAAGTCCAACATAACATCAAAAATACCTGAATTTCCACTCCGAACCAGTTTGTCCAGCAGTGGGGCCGCGCACCGGCAGCCAATGGCATCGCTCGGGGCGGATTCGTGCGTAAAAAGTCCGTTATAAAGCACACCTGAGAGTCCATTTATCAGGTGATTCTCCCGCAGAAACACACTTTCGTCCAGCTGCGATCATGCCTTCTCACAAAGCCGCCAGTGTGTTCGGTGGGGCCGGGGGAAGGGGCTCCAGAGCATCCGTGGCCAGCCTGGAGGGGCTGCGCAATGTGCTGCGGAACGAGACGGAGAGAGACTCGGCTCCGGCCCTTCAGGCCGCCGCCGCCGCGCCCACCGCGTCCGCCGCTCCCGCCGCTCCGGTGGTGCCAGCAGACGACAAGCAGACGCTGCGCGGCCTGAACGACCGTCTGTCGGGTTTCCTGGACCGAGTGCGGCAGCTGCAGGAGGAGAACCGCGACCTGCAGAAACAGATCGATGACATTTTGGCCAAGAGGAAAACCCCCGAAGGCCGCAACTGGGAGGAGACGCAGAAACCGCTGGAGGAGCTCAAGAAGCAGGTGAACAGAAGGACTTCAGGAATCACATTACTTTTAATGTTGTTTTCCCCCAGAAATGTCATCAATTATTGTCAATGCTTAACTGGCACAGATCAAAGACATCACCATGGACAACGCAAAGCTGCTGCTGCTGACTGACAACACCAAGATGGCCAACGAGGACTTCAAGAACAAGTGAGTCCTGTT
>JAUESE010000063.1:1718146-1731358 GCA_032274725.1 Malacoctenus triangulatus
TCTCGCTGGAGGGTGAAGGTCGTCCGTCTTCCCGGGAGACGCCGCGGCCCGTCAAGGCCAGTCAAGGTCGCGCGCCGCTTCCTCTGATAGAAAGATGAAATAAAGAAACGAGAGATAAAGTGGAGTGGGCAGCTTTGTCATGGAAAGACTAGTGTGAAACACAGATGCTTTAGTGCTATCGTGGTTGTCTCCCAGTACACAGATGGTCCTGACTCGTACTATTAAAGCCACACAGTGTTGTATTTTAGCTTTAAATAAGATTAAAACCTGGGATTTTCTTGAATACAGACATAAATCAAACACTGCCACTCGTTTTTTGGTGGCTTTTCTTTTCTTGCTCCGTCTGATCTTTTTTTTTTCGCACTCCAACCAAAAAAAACTGAATTTATCAGGTCAAACAGGGTGGAAACAACGTGCGTGAGACGTACTCGTCCCGGGTCCGCAGCTCACCTCTGTGATTTGGGGTAATAAACACATCGTCACTCGAGCAGACGGGAACGCCGCTGCAGGGTGGGGGGGGAGGGAAGGAAAGGATGCGGTTGACTGTCAACCGGTGCCGACAACAGGCTGGAGTCTGTTGATTATTTTTAAACATCGGGGCCTCCAAGGCAGCTGAAGCGCGATGCGCGCTTTCGTCAAGATTTAGGCTGGATTCTCTTTGTCACAACTGGGGCACTTTCCATGTCCGAAAGGAAAAGCTGCATTACAGATGGTAGAGGGGGGGGTAGTAGAAGGGTGGGGGGTATTTGTGCACACGTGGAGGATTAATACGGTGGCGGTCCAACTCCCACGAGAGCATTGTGAATGTCGTTAGAGGACAGGACTGGGATGGAGAATATAAATCAAGCCTGGTCAACAGAAGATGATATTCTAATCCTTATCATTTATTAATGGGAGCTTTTTTATCTGGGAGAAGTGTGCGTGTGTGTGTGTGTGTGAGTGTGTGTCTGGGGATGTGTATGCATTAACATATCTGTGTTCATCTGTCAGGGGGAGGGAGAGCATTGTTATTTTAATGCAGGGCTACAAATTAAAACCAGGACCTACTCGCAGGTTTTATTGAATTTAATGACTTTCAATTACAGACGGATCGCGGACGGTGTTGCGGGACAAAGAAGCTTCTATTTTCGCCTGCATTTTTAATCTATTGAGTGTATCTCTGCACATGCATGCAGCAAGCTGCGGTGTGTTTTTGTACAGAGAGAGGAATCGTGCAGGAGGACGGGGTTAGATTTTTTCCAAACCTGGCTGACTTTCATCAACATCACAGCAGGCAGAATGTGTGTGTGTGTACGTCTGTGTGTACGAGAGAGAGAGAGAGACAAAAATAAATGGAGTGGAAGAGCGGAGCGAAGCTGCGGCTCCACTTTTTTTTTTTTTAAAAGACTCGTCTGCACTCGGAGGCATCAGCTCCTCTCTGTCGCTGCTCACTCGCTCCATTAATTTCCAAGTCTCTGCCTCCGTCGTCACTCCGTCTTGCGTTTCACCGCACTCTCTCTCTTTTTCGGCTTTTTTTAACATGGTTTCCATGGCAACGCAATGCGGCGTCACATGACGTTATAAGCATGTCTGTGGCCGGTCCTTGTCGACATTTTGGTTTACAAGAAAAGCCATTATTAAGTGTTTGGACGTTTAAAGTTAAATGTTAGTCTTAACCTTCCACCAGCTTCAGTGTCTCCCTCTTTACCACTTTTCCTTTCATGATATACTTGAGGGAACACTAAAAACGTCCCGAGCATGTGTGTGAGGCTTGCCTCGGGTCCTGTTTCTCCGTATGTGTGTGTGTCGGTGTCACCACGCATTGATTTACGATGTCTAACAGGATGGAGCAATTCACTCAGGGGGGCTTCGAGGAAGCCATAACCAATACGGCCTTTCAGCTGAGTGGCCTCCTGGGCCGGCGTAAAGCTGCTTCTCCGTCGGCTCTTTTGGCAGGCGAAAGCTTCGGCGACTCCCAAAGTCGCAGGGCTCGTAAAGTGACACGACTGCGGTGAAACATGGGTGATTGGTTTTTTTTTTTTGTATTAAATTCTGGAGGAAAAACCTCTTTATTGCTGCTGCAGTGTTGATGTGAGCGGCTCGGGAGCTTCTGTGGTGGAAAGATTCTTAAATATTTATCAGAGTGACACTTCTGGGTTAATTAAAATGTCAACTCTGATGTGGAGTGAGTTAATTATGAGAATATGCTTGTGTTAGAGCCTGCGTCTCTTTGAGAAAGCCCAATTAAAACCTGTTTTCTTACACAGAGTCCAGGATAAAGTCTCTCTCTCTCTGGTCTGTTTTCATCAGGGCTCATTTCCTGGGAACTTGCACTTGGTTCTGGTGTTGCGTCCCTCTACTCTGTTCCAGCGGACTCTGTCAGACTTCTTGTTCAAGTTCAACAAGGATGAGTTCAAAATGAAGGTGACCCCCTACACCCTTTCATCGACTTCCTCTCAGCCCAATAAGAAAACGACAAAATAAACTAATCGTGTGTATTTACCAGGTGGTGATGCTGAGTTCGGTGACGGAGCTCCATGCATATATCGACCCAGGACAGCTGACCACGGAGCTGGGAGGGACGCAGGAGTACTGTCATGACAGCTGGATCTCACACCGCACTGTAAAAACACACACACACAGCTCCAAGCTTCTGCTTCCTCAAATTCTGGTGGTTTTTTTAGTGTATTTGACCTACACACACCTGAATCTCCTCCGCAGGCCATCGAGGCGTTCGCCCTCATGGTTAAGACCACGGCTCAGACCCTGCAGGCGTTCGGCACGGAGCTCGCGGAGACCGAACTGCCCAACGACGCCGAGGCGACCACCAACCTGCTGCACGCACACAGTCAGAAGAAAGATCAAATGAAGGTGAGCCTCCTTTTTTGAATATCTGATTTGTTCCTGCTGCAATGCTGTAACGTTTTGCTGTCTTTCCAGGAGGACCTGCAGGTGGCGCTATCTCAAGGAGGACGCTTGTTGGAGTGTATCAACGAGCCCCTGCAGGCGGACCCTGAATACAGCATGACGCATGATGAACTGGAAAACCTCGCGACTGTTCAGAGGTAGATGAACAACGTGATGGTGCTAAAAAAAAAAACAAGTTAGGGACGAGGGAATCTATCGCTCTTCATCTCCTCCTCTTCCTCAGACTCTTGGGTCAGCTGGACGAGACGGAAACGGCGTTCGACGACTTCTGGGAGCGCCACCGCACCAAGCTGGAGCAGTGCCTGCAGCTGCGCCACTTCGAGCAGCACTTCCGTGAAGTGAGTTTGAAAAACCTCGGACCAATTGACTTCACTTCCTCTCCTGTCCAACTACAAACTCCCACCTCCCCCCCCCCCTCCAGGTGCGCGGCCAGCTGGACGTGACGGCGGAGCGTCTCTCGGGTTTCTCCGAGGTCAGCGTGAGCCCCGCCCACGCCGAGCACGTCCTCCGAGAGCTGGGCGGCCACGAGGACAAGGCCCGGGTAAGGAGCACGTGGATCGGAGAACCCACGCTCGACACTTTGAACGCATCCTTGGAGTCACATGACTGATCAAATCAATGCTCGAGGTGCAGGGTTGCTTGATTGTTTCGCTGCTGACCGAGTGACGAATCTCTCAGGACGTGCTGGATCTCGCGCTGTCGCTGGCCGGCGAAGGCGACCGGCTCATCGAGAACTCCCACTACGCCGAGGACTCCATCAGGCCCAAGTGCAGCGAGCTGAGGGGAGTGTGCGAGGAGATCAGCGCCGCGCTGAGGACCAAGAAGGACCTCCTGCTCAGGGCTCTGGAGCTCCACCATGCTCTGGAGAAGGTAGGAGAGGAAGTTGGTTAGATTAGAGAACCGTGTTTCCACAGTTTTGATCACTGGTGGTGTTTTTTCCTGCTTCAGGCGACACGTTGGTGTGAAGACGGCATCTTCCTGTTGGCCAGCCAGCCGGTGGACCGCTGTCAGTCTCAGGACGGCGCCGAAGCAGCTTTGCAGGAGCTGGAGCGATACCTGGACACCGCCGCGCTGCACACGCTGGCGGACCGCGGCGCCATCTGCTGCCAGTATGAGGCGGTGCTCAACTCTCAGCTCAGGGTCAGCGACCCATCCGGTTCCCACTCTTTTTAGCATCAGAATTCAACCAGCATCTGCAGGAGCGTGAGATTTTTTTTTTCCTCCGTCCTGCTTCAGGACCAGGTGGAGAGAGTTTTCCAGAAGCAGAGCTCCGTCCAAGAGATGTTCGAGAAGAGACGCGTCAGCCTGAAGAAGCTCGCCGCCAAGCAGACGAGGCCAGTCCAGCCAGTAGCACCCAGACCAGAGGTCAAGTCCCCGCAGTCCTCTCCCAGTAAGTCACGGCTGGCAACATGCAACTGGATACGAAAGCAGGATGTTTGTTTTTTAGCTGGTTAATGACGTGTTTTTCTCTATAGATCAAGAGAGAAAAGAGAGGCGATACTCTGCAGATAGTGTAATCTGCAAAAAGGTAATTTATAGAAGATAAAACAAACCGTTTTTGGTCCGAAACTTTTTTCTGTGAAGCAATTTTGTGATCAGAGCTGTAAACCATGTCTGCATGTGTCCAGGTGGAGTCTCCCGTCCACAACGGCAGCACGAGACACGCCTCTCTTTCTGAAGAAGAAGAAAACCTTGCAGTGCTTCGTCGGTAAGACGACACGCGTAAATGGAAAGACAGTTTTCTAGAGATTGCATGAAAAAAACCTAACTTTTCCTTGTTAAAACTTGTGTTTTAATCGTCTTCGTCCAGTCATGTGATGAACGAGCTGCTGGAAACGGAGCGAGCCTACGTGGAGGAGCTGCTGTGCGTGTTGGAGGTGAGTGGTGGATTACATAACTTGTCCCAGTGTTCCTCGGCAAAATCTGAACAATTCCTCCTGTGCGACTTTACTTTGAAGGGCTATGCGGCGGAGATGGACAACCCGGCCATGGCTCACCTCATCCCCAGCAACCTGCACAGCAAGAAGGACGTCCTGTTTGGAAACATGCCGGAAATCTACCAGTTTCACAAGAGGTAGGTGGAAGAAGCCTTTTTTGGTCTTTTATTTTGGTAAATTGTGTTGTTTTTTTCCAGGTTGTAGGGTTAAAGATTGTAGACATGCCTTCGCTTGTACTTGATACATTATCTTTGATATTGTCTGCATCTCCAGGACCTTTCTGAAGGAACTTGAAGCGTACACTGATTGCCCCGAGTTGGTGGGCCGCTGTTTTTTGGAACGGGTGAGCATCACTTGATGATTTTGTTTCTAAAATTTGTTCTGGTTAAAAAATCTGCATCTTGAAATGTGTCGCTCTCTGTGCAGATGAAGGACCTGCAGATCTACGAGGCGTACTGTCAGAATAAACCCCGCTCGGAGAGCCTGTGGAGACAGTGCTCCGACTGTGCCTTCTTCCAGGTTTGCCTCGATTGCTGTCGCGTTTTCCTGAGAAGTCACAGCGACTCTTCTTCTTTGTGTCATTTTTTTTGCTTGTGCTCGCCCAGGAGTGCCAGAAGAAGCTGGAACATAAACTTGGTTTGGACTCCTACCTCCTTAAACCTGTCCAGAGAATCACCAAGTACCAGCTGCTGCTAAAGGTGAGCGCTGCTTCAGCTCCACGTCCATTGAGGAGAAGATCACCCGTGTTTACTCCCTCATTTCTGTCTTGCAGGAGTTGTTGAAGTACAGCAAAGGCTGCGATGGCTGCGATGACCTCCAGGAAGCCCTCTCCTCCATCCTGGGGATCTTAAAAGCCGTCAACGACTCCATGCACCTCATTGCCATCACGGGATACGAGGTCAGGAGACGCAAAAAGAGAAATGTCGCGTCGGCTTTTGTGAGTGAACGCTGAGGATCTGTGACCTTCCTTTTCCGCGCAGGGGAACCTGTCGGACCTCGGGCGCCTCCTGATGCAGGGCTCCTTCAGCGTGTGGACGGAGCACAAGAAAGGTCACGCCAAGGTCAAGGACCTGGCCCGGTTCAAGCCCATGCAGAGGCACCTGTTCCTGCACGAGAAGGCGCTGCTGTTCTGCAAGCGCAGGGAGGAGAACGGCGAGGGCTACGAGAAGGCGCCGTCGTACAGCTTCAAACACTCCCTCAGCGTAGGCTCACGCTCTTTAACGCAGCTTGAAATGCGCCAATGATGTTTTGATATCTGTATCAGACTTTTTTCTTGTCTTTTTTCCAGATGAGCGCAGTTGGAATCACAGAGAACGCAAAAGGAGACAACAAGAAATTCGAGATCTGGTGCAACTCCAGAGACGAGGTTTTCATCGCGCAGGTGCGCTTTGCTGACTCGCAAACTTTCCTGCGATGAAGTGGAAGAGATTAGTCAGCGTTTTTTGTTTTATTTTACAGGCGCCGACACCTGAAATCAAAACGGCGTGGGTGAACGAGATCCGTAAAGTTCTGACGGAGCAGCTCAAAGCCTGCAGAGGTATCGCGGAGGCTCATTTTTGCTCTCCATCTTCCCTTCCGTCCATTTTCTCACTTCACAACTGTGTTGCCAGATGCGAGCCAGCAGAAGAGCTCCGACTCCGTGCCCCCAAGTCCTGCCAGCAACACCTCCATCTCCCTCAGGTCGGCGTCTTTAAACCGCGACGTCGATAAGAATCAGTGATCGGCTTTTATTCATTCGAAGTTTCATTTTTCCAGCCCGTTCCGTAGCAGCGGTCAGAAGAACCAGAAGAAGCAGGAGGAGAAGAAGGCGGAGCCCAGCCCGATCGCCGACGCCAACTCCTCCTCGTCCCCGAAACACAAAGGTGAACGTTGAAGACGAGGCAGCATCTTGGCTCGTTTGATAATTGATCTGTCCTGCTTCTGCTCGTCTTAACCCGGACGTCTCTTCTCTTCATCACCGCCACCTCCGTGCTCCTCCTCCTCCTCCCTCTTTGCCTCCGGTGCTCCCGATTCCTTTTCCTCCTCTTCCTCCCCTTCTCCATTCGAACCATCATCTTTTTTAGACGAGCCAGTGACCAGTCCCACCACTGACAGATCCTCAGTGGCTAAAAAGCGCTTTACTTTGCAGGGCTTCAGCAATCTCAAGGGTCCTAAAGGTAACGTTAGAGAATCTTCTAGAAAAACATCCAACTCAGAGTTTATTTCTTTGGTAATTTAACCAGCGGGCCTCCTAAATGTACTGTAGTCTGCCACCTGGTGGCCAAAACCTGCCAGTAGAATATTTTGATCTCTCTGCTCCGTCTCTCCTTCTTCACTTCTCTGTTCTTCTTCTTCTTCTCTTCCACTCTCCTGCGCGCGTGCACAGGCTCGGCTCTGAGCCCCGAGCACACCAATAAGCGCCACTTGGTCAAGAGTGACCCCACGCCGTTCGGGTTTAAAGGTATACTTCCTGTCCCGGTTCTAACGTCAAGGTCGTCAACTCGTACAACCCCCGTCCCCCCCTCTTCATCAGCCTCGTGATGTAGACTTCACCTCAGTCTCATAGAAGAAGTGTTGTTCTCATCTTGGAGATCATCTGCGTGCATCAGGTGTTAAATCTGTTACTAAATCACAGTTTAAATGTTGGAGTTTTAGTTTAGTTGGAAATATCCATCATTCGGTGGGATCTTGATGCACGCAGATGCTCTGTGACTGTTCTGTGGTTAGTCTGCATCATCACCATCTCTAAAACATGAGTTTAATGAGCCGCCAGGTGAGATTTGAGTTCCTGAGGCTTTCCTCCAATCAGAGCGTGAACCACCTGAGTCTCGACCAGTTTGGGCTCCGAAACTGACTCGTTGGCTGGTTTTTCTGTCCCGCGCAGAGCCGGCGGCCCACGTCACTCTGAGCAGGGTCAGGTGGATGAGCACCTCGAGCCTGCTGCAGAGCAAGCGGCGAGGTACAGAGCTGCTCTGAGCGTCGGCCACAGTGGGTGTTTGCTGCTGTTTGCGGTGGTCAGGATTGATTTTTTTTTGATCGGAGGGAAAGAAATCAATCGTTCTCTCCTCTTCTAAAATTTACTGGAGGGATGCTGCAATACAAACATATTTAATCAGTGCAAAAGTATCACTGGATTTGTATTGCTGACGATCCTAACTGGGTGGTTTGGGATGCTGTGGAGATTCTCTCTTTTTGTGTTGTCGTTCCTCACTGGGATCTTCCCACTATCTCCAGGTTGATTTGTGGTGTTTTCCCTGAATAGATAACACAGATCTGTGCAGCTTTGTTGATTCACGTCCTCCAACACATTCATCCTTCACTCCACGTTTCCCGTTTTTGTTTCTCTGACTTCCTCCGATTTCCCTCTCACCTCCTTCCCTCTGGCGTCTCCTTACCTGCAGGCTGGAACAAGGCGTCTCTGTCCGTGGACGCCTCGGAAGAGAACGAAGGCTATTCGAGCGGCGAGGACCCCATGAACTCTGACACTGAGGAGGAAGCGGCAAAGAAGCTGGTGAGCTCTCACATAAAGCCTCTCTGACATGGCGGCGATATGTTTTCCGAAAAAATGATCGAAATACCTGCGATGACCCTCAAGGCTCCGGGAAAGTACACGGTGGTCGCAGACTGCGAGAAGGCGGGACCTCAGGAGCTGTCTGTCAAGAGCGGGGACGTGGTCCAGCTGATCAGAGAAGGAGAGGACGGACAGTGGTGAGAGAAAAACACATCATAGGATATTTGTTTGTAGAACCCAGTTCTTCCTGAAACTGCTGAGTTGGGTTGTAATTTATTCACGTTGCGACTGTGTTGATCATTCGGCAGGTTCGTGAAGAACCTCCGCAGCGCCAAGGAGGGCTGGGTGGCAGCAGCGAACCTCCTCAGCCTCATCTCCGAGTCCAAGTCGTCGCAATCGCTCAGCAGCTCAGGTCGGTGTCTTTTACGTGATCTGACGTTTTGATTTTAATCCTCAACGTCAAACACCACAATAAACGTCATTTTTTTGGTTTTTTTTGGTGCGCTTTTCCTGCAGACGGCAGCGTCTCCGGGAACCTCAGCACTTCCTCCAGCTGCAGCGAAACCTACACCAGCTTCTCCGACATCAAACCCTGAGCAGGAAGGCTCTTTTGTTTTTCTTTTTTTTAACCTCAGAAACTTTTATCCAAGGGGAAATCCGAGTCCGACAGGAGGACGAAAAATCAAGTCTGGCCAAAAAATACTGAAACGTATCACGAAAAGTGTCTCTCCCCTGAGTATAACAACAGAGTATTATAGTGTCATCTGACATTGTTTTGACCTTCACAAATATCAGCAGGCAGGTAGATTTTAAGTGAAGCTTCTCTCACTTCACACTTTAGTTGAGTAAAAACAGATCAGGGATCAGTCGGAGCGTGTCTCCCCTCCTGTCAGAGACTCGGCTGGTTCTGTTCATCTCTGAGATCATGTAGCATCAAATTGGAAACTCGGGAGGATCTCTGGCTGGAAGCGAGCCGCGTGCAGGACCCCCCCACCCCACCCCCCGAGCCAGATGGCATCGCATCGCGGCGGCACATTCTCCCGCGAAACATCCGCCAGATACTATCAGACAGGTGTTTTTTAGCATGACGCGTCGGCTTCAGCCTCTGATCGTACACTGTGAAAACTAGCAGGCGGCTGCAACGATGGGGGGGGGCAGGTCGGGCTCTGAGTGATTTAATTTTCTATGTTCTTTTCAACAATGCTGTATTCCACCTGTTTTTTTTAACATGAGCTTCCCTTCAGCTTGCGTTTATGGTATTAAGAGTGAATGTCACCAACAGCACTACCTGGTGGACGGACGTCTTGCACTTTTTTCCCCAACTGCTTGTATGAATCACTCGCAAAAAAGCGCGCGGCAGCTCGGACAACTTTTAAACCTCCCGTTTTTTTATTTTTATTTTATTTTATTTTAAAAAAAGAGGGATTACATAACTCGCCTCTGAACCGCTCAGGAAGCCCAAGATGTAATGTGGGCAGGCAGGTGTGACCGCATACCTGCTCGTGTCGAGTAAACGTCTTTTGTGTGTGCGCATTCTTGCCCGCGCGTGTGTTCTGTTTCAGAACAAATTAGAGTGGAAAGAAAACATAAAACTCCCCATTTACAGATGTCTCAGTTAACTCCTGGATTTTTTTCCAGTCAAGCAACCTTTCACGCGGTTTCAGTAACTCCAGCTTCTTGTGTCACCTATCTTTAGTTTGCAGCCCGGCAATAAAAACAGGCTTTGTATTCTTCCTGTCTTTTTCTCTCTCCCTCCCCGTCGAAAGCATGTGACAGACGCTGCTTCTCCACGAGGGCCCGGACCTGCTCGACGTGTTTGCACCTCCGGCCTGACGGCAATATCGGCTTGCTTGACACTGAAATGTAGTTACCATCGCACTCAAGTAAACAGGCAGACAAAAAAAAATAACAAAAACAGCGTGAACGGCCTTACTTGGGGTCGTGGATGGATTGTGCACACATGAAAACGGACTCCACTGAATCCCATTTTTTCATGTTTTTAAAGGTTGAAATGTTTTTTTTTTATATTCTGATATTTTTACTGTCTGCGATGCGCACTGTACAACAATCTCCTCCTTTTACCAGCTCTAATGTTGAATGTGTGACTCTGTTATTGAGCGAGAGAGAGAGTGCAGCCGGCTTTTTTGCGCCAAACCTGTTCCCCCCCCGTCTCTTCCTCAGAGCTGTATTTTGTCCACTGGCAGACCAAAGCCGACCATTCACACCGAGCCGAGGGCCCGCTGGAAATCAGTGCTTCTGTTTTAGTTTTGTGTTTACACAAAACACGCGTCGTCCCTGTCAGAGTGCTGAAGGAGGAGGACGACGGGGCCTTTCCAGTATAAACTGTGACCTAAAGCAGTGCGTTCACTGTGGCTGGTATTATGTGGTGACCCATGTAAGTGCTGTAAGACTGAGAAATGTGTGCTACACTTGTACAGACGTGTCCTCTATACCCTCACACTGTCCCCCCCCCTAACAGCATGTGTATTGTTACGAGGATCCTGTTTTTTTTGTGAGTCTCTTTGTCTCCTTGTACATCATTGCTCTTTGTGGCATGTTTCTTCGCTGCCCCCCTGGTTTGAAACCTTCCTGGGAAGAAAAAAAAAAGGCAAATATTTTTTACCTGGCACTGTTGTATAGTGTAAGAGTTTTATTTTTTCGGCCCTGAGTCTGCGGACCACCGGGCTCTAAACTTGTCGGTGTTTTGTTTGATCGTGGTCACACAATGGAGCTCGCCGAATCGTTTGTACTCCTGACTCTGGACAGACGAGAAAAGGGTTCGTATATTTTTTAGTTTCTGTTTATGCAGCACATTGCAGCAAACCACTGTTTTTATTTTCCTATTGTATATCTGCCAAGTATGGTGTTGATATTAAATATTATAATGAAACATATCTGTGTATATTTGTACATATGTATTTCTGACTTATATGTAAAGATTAAAGCAGCTTTAATAAAGTCTGAGATGTTTCCTCTAAACTCTTATTTTGCTTATTATTCATCTTTGTGTCATAAATTCTTTATAAAACCGTTTAAAAGGAACAAATAAAATGTGAATATCACTTTTCATTGTTTTTTCTTAAACACTGGGGTTATTTTATTTAATTTTGCAGAATTTATTCCTGATGAATACAAATTTTAGTCATGTTTTTAACTCAATTCGACAAAATGTAACTGAAAATCTTTAAATCGGCCAGGAAGTGTAAGTTCGAACACGTGGCTCGCAGCGTCCAATCGGCTCCTTCCTATTGAGGCTGTCATGATTTGTTTCAGGCCACGTTCCATTTATCTTTAGTTCAACCTTCCGTATCTTTTCTTCCTTCTTTTATGTGCTGTTTTGGGGTAAAACATTTTTAAATAACTAGTTAAGTCCTTTTGAATGAGATTCAAGAAAAGTACGGACATTTTTCTTCTTTAACAAATATATTTCTGCGGCAAGGTGGCAAGGAAGGAGCTGTCGCGAGAGGAAGTGAACGCGATTCAACCGCGGCTGGAAAGATACAGATTTGTCAAGCTTGCATGCGTAAATTACACCACGAGCGGAAGTGGCGCTGTAGTGTATATTTCAAAATAATGAGCTTTGTCTGCACAGCCCTTTTTTTGTGGTCTTCGACGTTAATTTAATTGAAAAGATCATTTTGAATATTAATTGATAATATATAAGACTATATGTTTGTAATAAGTCCTAAAACTAAAATATTAGGTTACACCGTACAAGAAACCTCTTCAGTTAACATGTTTAATCTACTTACACCTTTAAGTTTGCCTTAGTTTACATTTAAACACAAGCAGCATGAATTATTAGTATTTCTTTAAATCAAAAGGTCCAATCTAAAAACAAAAGCGAACAGATTTGTCGTCAATGTTGTTGTTTTTTTAAATTGACGTTATTTATCGTTATGATGCCTGTAAATTCTATCAATCAGCCTGAATACTTTCTCGAAGCCCTTTGCGTTTTATTGTGAAGGCTCGCGCCGGATGTGCTCGGTTTTCCTGCCTCTGACTGGACAGCTGACTGGAAAGCGACCAGATGGAATCCCGCACTGCCTTCTTAACAGATTCCTCACATTTTAAATTGTATCGCTCACATTTTTAGCTGACTCGACTGCCCTCCGGCCGCCCTGCGGAGACGGCAGACGCCCATCTGGGGAGGCTCCGCTGCGCTGCGTACCGGGACGGAAGCGGTCCCGAGACCTTTAAAGACACCCGACCAAACATCTTCCCACTGTAAGTATCCCACCGAGCTCCGAGCTGTCGAAGAGCTTCCAGGGAACCTAATGGGGAGATCCTGCTGCCCTTGACAGAGAGTGTAACTTCCCGCGGGGCTGGACACGTTTTCTCATGTCCCTCTGTGTGGACACGCACAGGGGGACATTAGACATGTCCCCCCCGCCGTCTGTTTTCAGTAGGACTTTGTGGAACGATGCGCGCAGCTGCGGCTAGCTTTGGAAATCTGTCAAACAAAAACGGGAGTTTGGCCGGAGGCGAGAGGGGTGTAGCCTTATTAAATCACATTGTCTGGGACTGTTAATGCGGCCCTGCGAGCCCTCCACTGACGTCCCCCAACCCAGCCCCCCCCCCCCCGGAGGTCTGTCTCCTGGAGGCCCCGCAGTCCGAGGGGTCTTTAAATCCCCCCGCAGCACATACGCAGAGTGTGCTTTTTGTTTTTGTTTTTTTTTTTCCTCCCTCCTGTGTTACTTTGGACGGCCAGTGTCAAGCTGGGATGCGGGGAAACAGCGCGACATCCGCCGGCGCCTTTCAAAACAAAACGCTGAAAATTCAAGCAGTAAAGTCGGATTAAATCACAACTAAATTCTAGCAGTAATTTATCCTTTATGGGATTATTTTGAGTAAATATCTTCTTGTCTTTTTAATGTC
>JAUESE010000063.1:1731458-1744328 GCA_032274725.1 Malacoctenus triangulatus
CACAGACAGTGAGCTCTCCTGTGCTGGGAGGACAGGCCTGTCTGACACTGGTTGTCTGAGTTAACCCGTCATAAACCTGCGCTGCTGCAGAACAACACACCACAACAGGAAGCTGTGCAACCTGTGGCCCCTCCCTGATTTTTTTTCCCCAGGTGAAACACACTCTTGCTCTGGTGCCCTGCTTTATCTTTGACTCATCACCATTCATGTTAATTCTCCGTTTCGTGCCTGTTCAGTGGTTTGTAATGAGCGAGCTGCGTCTGGGTGCTCCTCCTTACATTCCTGTGTCGGTGTCTTGTAGTAGAGCATGAATGGCCGCCTGTGCATGCCAGACAGTCAGGAGAAATGGCATTGAAGTCACAGGAAGTCACCTTTCCCCTTTAATTGAAAGACACCGAGTCAGCTTCAGGAAACAAATCTGCAAAGTGCTTTAAAATCTGAGGCTATTTTGAACATTGATGTGGATGTAAAAGTAAAAACAATGCACGATAATCTCCCAGAAATTCTCCTCGGGGGATTCTTTGATTCAAAGCTCCTTGTAATTACAGCAGAGAACTTCCTATTTGGGCCAGCGTCTGCAGTTGGATCGTACTCCAACCGAGCAGCGAAGCCGTGTGTGTGTGTGTGTGTGTGTTCAAGCCTGGTGGGCACCAGATTGATTCCATTACATAACATTTAGTCAGTCTTAAGGAGGCCTTCCGAGTTGAAAAAGGAACCAGCCGCAGGGAGCTTTCCAGGACTCCGGACCAGACTGGAAGTGTGGAGCGCCAGGGAAGCTTACACAGCCTCTGCCCCCCCCCCCACCCACCCACCCCCACCTTGTTAGGCACGACTTCCTCCTTACCGGTTGATCCTTTGACAAATATTGACTGGGCAGAAACTGTGTCGTCATGTTGTAATTTGACGATGGAGCGAAACAGAAGCAGCTTTATTGTGGGGGATTTCACTCCCTGATAAACCTCAAAGGCGAAGTTACGACTTCACACCTCGGAATTATCTCGGAAGTTAAATAATCTGAACTTTAGGAGCATTTCTGACACAATTTGACCGTTTTGTTGACCTGAAACTGCCGAAACTGCAGATTTTGACAACAGGACGAGTTGATTTTGAACCGACTGAGGTCGAGTCAGCGGAAACATTCCTCGACTGTTGTCGTTTTGAAAGCCTCTGCCCCCTGCTCTTCGCTTATAATCTCATTATTTCAGCCTTCAGGAAGTTGTGTGACCCCGAGTGTTTGTGTACAGTCCCGGGGTCGAGATATGATGTTGGTTGCGTGTACTTTCCCAAGGAGGCAGTGAGGAAAACAGAGAGAGGAGGTGAAAACAGGCTCAAAAAAAAAAAAAAAGATGGGTTGGGACGGAGGGAAGAAGGAAACAGAGGGGGGGGTTAATGCCCTTTTTTTTTACATTCCCAGATGAGGATTAGCAGTCACAAGTTGCCCTGACCTGGCCTGGATTGTGAAGGCCACCGCTGCCTGCTGGAGCTTTACGCGCTCACAATGTTGGCTCGCTCCCACAGCCACAGATGTAACTTTTTCCTGGCGTTTGAAACATTAAAAACCTCCCTTTATTATCGAAGGGGGGGGTCAACACACACTGAGCTGCCTCTCCTTTGCGTACCGGTGTGTTATGTGTCGGCACGGCCGCAGACAGACAACTGTAGCACCTTCTGTCCACTGGCACCGGCTGGGCTGTTGACGCCCGGCATTCTTGGAGGGCAAAATAGGGGCGGTGAGGCCGATGTGGCTCATGTACAGCCGCAATCATGGCAAGTCTGAATCCCATTTATCAGCTCTGATCGGCACCGTTGTGGTAGCGTTTCAAGAAATGATCCTGAATTGAATTTTAAACCCTTTTTCAGGCCTGGAAGTTGTTTATTTTTTAATTTGTGTCTGTATTTAAACAGGTGAAGGCTGTTTGTGTTTTGGCTTATTTTAAACAAGAATGTAGTTTGATGTGCGCGCTGTGTTTTTACCTGCAGGTCCCCCGAGCGAGCGTCGACCATGCCGCTGTTCGGGAAGTCCCACAAGAGCCCCGCGGACCTCGTCAGGACCCTCAAGGAGAACCTGGCCATCCTGGTCAAACAGGACAAGAAGACAGATAAGGTGGGGAAGGCCTGCGTCTCGCTCTGTGTGTCTGTAAATGCCGGAGGGGGGGGTGGCCCACGGGTGACAGGCCTCTGTGAAATCAGAGCGTGGAACAGCCTGGCCCCTGTCATCTCCTCACACTTCACCGTCAAGCCTCTCCCCTCGCATCAGTATCAATTCTTTCGTCTGTATCGTTGCTTGATAAAAAGCCGACTGACCTCCTTGCAGGCGTCCGAGGAGGTGTCCAAGTGTTTGGTGTCCATGAAGGAGATCCTGTACGGGAGCAACGACAAGGAGCCGCACACGGAGACGGTGGCCCAGCTGGCCCAGGAGCTGTACAACAGCGGCCTCCTGATCTCGCTGGTGGAGAACCTGCAGGTCATCGACTTCGAGGTAACGCCCACGAATCAAACGGGAGGAGCGGTGAGGAGGAGCGAGGAGCAGCACGGTTGATACCTGTCGTCTTTTCAGGGGAAGAAAGATGTCTGCCAGATCTTTAACAACATCCTGAGGAGGCAGATCGGCACGAGGAGTCCCACCGTCGAGTACTTCGGCTCCCACCAAGAGGTCCTCTTCATCCTGCTGAAAGGGTGAGAACACACACGTGCTGAACATGCCGTACACACTCCCAAAGCACTGCTGCAATCCTTTCATCTCCCTTTTTTTCTGCGTGTGAAGGTACGAGACGCCCCAGGTCGCTCTGAACTGCGGCATCATGCTGCGGGAGTGCATCCGCCACGAGCCCCTCGCCAAGATCGTCCTCCTTTCGGAGCACTTCCACAACTTCTTCAACTACGTGGAGATGTCCACCTTCGACATCGCCTCAGACGCCTTCGCCACCTTCAAGGTAACCTCGGGATTTCTGGGCAATTTACACCAGAAATCTAAAAAAAACTAGATCTGTTGTTTATGGATCTGCTCTCTGTCCCCAGGATCTCCTGACGAGACACAAAATGCTCGTGGCCGAATACCTCGAAAAGAACTACGACGCTGTGAGTGTTTCCACCTTCTGACGACACTTCTTCAGACCGTTTCACCGGCTGACGTAAGGCGGCGTGGCGTTTTATGGCGCCAGCCGCCTCACGTGTTGATCTCTGTCCTGTCAGTCAGTAAACTGGGAGGCATAAACGGTCCGGTGAAAGATAGACAGAAAAAAACAAACAAATCAGGTGTCAAGTCCCTCCTGTTGCTCAATGGGCCAGTCATGTCACGCACACACGGGCCTTTTGAGAGACGATTCCATCGAGAAAAGCAGGAAGTAGAAAAACGAAGCTTTTCCAGGAAAAAAAAACTGGAAAGCTCTCGATGTCACAACACTTCTAAGGTGTGACAAAGCGCGCCTTTCTGCCGTCTGCCTCCAGGGGCTGAGAGGCCCCTTCCAGGTCCATGCCCCCCCTCCCCCCCCTCCCCCGAGCCTGACGTCACCCACACAGACCTGCCTGTTTCTTTCTTGATTGTGCGCGTTGACGGACGTGTCGTTCATGAGAGCCGATGCAATCCAGGGATCTGTAACCAAACGCATCACGTCGGTTAGATCTGAGTTAACGTCCAACCACACGAGATAAAATCTAATCTTGCATTTCAGGATACAAATATAACATCTCTGAATGAGACTTTTCTTGCTGACACCGACTCACAAGTTGTGTTTTTTTTCAGGTTTTTACCGACTACGAGAAGCTGCTGCACTCGGAGAACTACGTCACCAAGCGGCAGTCTCTTAAGGTTTCACTCCGAATAATGAATGTTAAAAAGTGTGAAAAGGCGGTGACATGATTACAGGTCATTCTGTCATCTGTAGCTCAATTTTAAGCCTGAGAATTCTCCCCAGAATGAAGCCCCGCCTCTTTTCCTATGTGTGATCTTTCCCTCCTCCCAGCTTCTGGGCGAGCTCCTGTTGGACAGACACAACTTCACGGTGATGACGCGCTACATCAGCAAGCCCGAGAACCTCAAGCTGATGATGAACCTGCTCCGGGACAAAAGTCCCAACATCCAGTTCGAAGCCTTTCACGTCTTCAAGGTACGAAAAAACCCCGGTGGGCGAAAAAAAAAATGTACGCGAGGGGCTGAGCCCCCCCTCCGAGAGTAACCCCGGTGTCTTTTGGTCCCCGCCTCCCCCGCAGGTGTTCGTGGCCAACCCTAACAAGACGCAGCCCATCGTGGACATCCTGCTCAAGAACCAGACCAAACTAATCGACTTCCTGAGCAACTTCCAGAAGGACCGCACGGACGACGAGCAGTTCAACGACGAGAAGACCTACTTAATCAAACAGATCCGAGATCTGAAGAAGCCGGCCTCCTAGAGAAGCCCCTCCCCCTTCCTTCCCTCCCCTCCCCTCCGACTTTTTATTAATAGGAAGATGTAGAGAAAAAAAAACACATTAACAATAATGGTTATTCTATTTAAAAAAAAAGAAAATTCGAGACGTTACTTGTCTTTTTTTCCTCTTTGTTGGTTTATTAAAAACTTGTGCAAAAGTAGTTCTTAATCAATGATCTTTCTTTTGTATTCTCCTCTTCAGATCTTCTCTCCCATCTGTAGCATGTAGTGCCACAAACTCCTCCCCCCCCTCCCCCGTGTTGCTAGGAGGCAGCTGATTCGCTTTTGTCAGGAGAACCAGCGGTTTAAAAAAAAAAAAAAAAAGTCGTCCAAATGTGGACTTTTATCAGCACACTGCAGGCGCTCAGTGATTCGCCGCTTCCAAGCTCGCCTGCAGCCGCTCGAACGAAGTAGATACCAGCAGAATTACAATGAAGAATTGAAGAATTTCTGTGTTTTTTTTTTCCTCCATCAAGTTTTTAAGGTCGAAGATGGTAACGCTCCTCCTTCAGACAAGATGTCTGGAGACCAGCGAGCGTCCGTGTGCCATTTGTATGAAGCAGCGCGAGATACAGAAACGAGTAATTCATCGGCCAAAATGAAGACAAAAGGACCTTTTGTTTTTAAAATTGTGTTTATCCATTAAATTCGGTACAGTCAGCTTCAGCCAATTCGATCACTGGTTCTCTTTGCTGGTGGCTAATAGCACTTTCTGTATGATAAAATGATAATGATTCTCTTTTTTTTTTAAGCTGATCACTGTTTTCACGTTGCTTGATGGTGTTTTTTTTTTTATATATATTGTTTCAGTTCTTGTCATGTACAGTTTATGGTGTGTACAACTGAAGCGAGTGCCAACTGTGAGTGACCTGAACAGGAGGCACCTGAGAGAAGACGTCAGTTTGTGTTGCACTCCTCTTTTCTCTCTCTCTCTCTCTCTCTGTACTGTAACAAGTGTTTTGGATCTGATGTTGGTGTGATGAGTGGAAGCGGATTCAGAGGTGCCTTTTTTTTTTGTTTTTTGGTGTGTTTTCCTTCATTACTGCTCTCTTTTATTTTTATTTTTTTTTCTTGTCGATGTCTTTCTAGGGGGAGCTTAATTATTGTGTTGATGAAAATATGCTCTGGTCAGAACATATTTGTTGTGATTAAGCAGTGAACCTCTTAACTCACTATATTGGGAGTTGCGTCGTCATTGGGGGGGGGAAAAAAAAACGTTTTTGCAGCCGATCGAAGTGTTTTTGTCTCTGGAGTGTTCGTGATACGAGATGAGGACTAAACTAATCTGTAAAAATCTCATTTTGAATCCAAAGTTGACTTCTTAACAGGATTGTGTGAAATCAGAAAGGACAAATGCAAAGTTTAGGACTCCAATAGAAAAAAACCAGCCTTTATTTTGATTTATATTTGAAGTGCATCTACAAAGCTTTGAGCTTTCTCAGTTTGTTTTTAACTTTCAAGTTTCAGTAATTCGGACCTCGATCGCACACTTTTAACATCCTCGTTATACAGTTGAATCAAAACCAGAACGGAAGCACGAGCAGAGCTGGTCAGATAACGGCAGCAGTTCGAACCTGCGATTCATCATTCTGCTTTCACAAAATAACGAATGGCTAAAAAAAAACAAAACAATATCCAAACAATCCCAAATGTTTTGGATGCAAGAAGCTGTGACAGTGGTACTGTTGTCATGCTAACACGTGCAATGCAAACATAGGCCGGGTAAACTAGCTTCACATCAGGTTTTGTCGCTTGAGCCTAACTCGATCTGTTTCCCCACACACACACAAAGAAAAAAAAGAGAGCAACTCGGGGTCGAGCGAAACCACGTTATCCTCCCGGTGTCCTTCCTGAAAAAGCAACCACCTGGTTTTTCCACGCCGATGCTATTGTATCACATTCACGACCAATAAAAGAATGGGAAAGCTGCCGGTGTGCTCGGCCTCGTTTGTCATGCGCTCTGCTGCTGGACGAGGTCCGACTGGACACTATAGCGACTGCTTTATTTTGAAACCAACACATGATGAGGAGCTGCCCTGGTGTTTTCAGGCTTGTAGTTGCTATGTAGTTTCCTTCATATCGGGATTTTTAAACAGAAAAGTAGCATTTTTTGTTTTTATGCAGACAACTGATGCTAAAAGTTGAGAAAGCACCTTTAAAACTTTGGATAAATATCTAAAACAAGGAAATTACAGTGAATGAAATCTGTTTAGTGCTTTTAAATCAAGCGCTCTTAACGAGCACGCAGCTGCTTCAGTGTCTCCACTCACACTTCGGCCTGGATTCGCATCGTTTCTGTACTCTGGGAAGAAAAGTCTCGAAAAGCCTCCTAAAATAAATACGCATGAGGGACGGTGCGGTGCCGAGTGGCGTCTGGAATTATTACGCCTCATTCAAGGGGGGGTGGAGGAACCTCACCATCACCACCACCCACACTTTACACACACACAATAGATTCATAAGCAATAAATTCTCACAGATAGAAAAATAAATCTACTCGTCACAGTATATTTAAATGAAAGAATTTAATTGAAACTGTGTTTCTCCCTATATTCCATCCTTCCCATTACCTTACTGTGGTCATGTGTTGTTTACAGCCCACCCAAAGATCAAGCTTGTTAAAAAGGTACCGAGTTGTTAGACGTGGCACAGATTTGAAGTGTAGCTGGATTTGTTGAATCAAATCTGCAGCGCGTCCGAACATGAGACCGTGTTTGATCTGGTGAACGGATGCGTGCCTCAGTCGTCCGTCGTCCTGTCGGTACGCAGCTTCTTGCTGCCGTGGCTCTCGCGCTCCGTCTGCCTGCCGTGCTTCCCGACGACGCCGTCTGCGACAGGAGACACTCGCAGGTGAGACACCTTCGTTTCGCTCGGACGCGGCTCCGCGCGTGTGAGGAGAGGAGGGCGGGACTTACTGGCGGGGTGAGAGTACGGGCTCCTTTGCCACTGTGAGGATAGAAAAACGTCACATTTCTTCGGTGATGAAAGTCGAAGACACGAGTAAGCCCTGTCCTCAAACGCAGAGACATCCGAGAGCTGCTGCGCCAAACATCTTCTTATGTAACCGAATAAATTAACATATATCGCTTTCACTCTCCAGAGTAAACATGAGCACAGAAATTCAGGTGAGTCTCATTTTGGCTGATAAAAACTGAAAATAAAAGCTGGTGAAACACAGAAGTATTGACCGGTTCACGAGATGTGAACTCATGTACTCACGATGAACTTGTTGATGTTCTTCAGGCTGCTGAACCTCAAGTAGGAGATGTCTCCCTTGTCTCTGTCCCTGTCCAGGTCGGAGGTGTAGATGTGACTCAGGCCGGCCCCCCGGATCAGGGTGATGCACTCGTCACACGGACATTTGGTCACGAACAGCATGGTGGGATCGTCGGGTCTGATGTCTCGAGTCCTGAGAACCATCAGGAGGGAGGGGGGGACAATGTCAAACAGACTCCATCGCTGTCCCACCAGGCTGCCTGCACGGACGTCTCCCAACCTGAAGGTGAGGGCGTTCTGCTCCGCGTGGACGATGAATCTGTACTTGCGCCTCTGTCGGTCCTCCTGCTTATCGTCCATCTGGGGGTACTCGGCGTACTGCGAGCCTGCCGGGTACGCGTTGTAACCGCAGCCGACGAGGTACAAACACCTCGTCCCGCTGCAGCCAGCCTGGGAAGCGAAAGCAGTCGTTCGTGATCTACAAAAGGTCAGCAGTGACTTTGTAAATTGTGCTCTGAAACAAAGACGAGGTGAGCTCACCGATCGTCCTTTGGCCCAGATGACGGCACCAACGCCCACTTTAGGGTCCTCTGCAATGACAAGTTTCCCATGTGAGGAAAATCAGCTAAATCATCTGTGATATCGATTTTTCGCGATGTTTCAGACCTGTCCTGTAAGCCAGCAGGCTGGCCTGGACGATGCAGTGACGAGCGACTTCCTGGGGCAATTCCTCGTGGCGAGAGGGCGGCACAGCCACCATCTGCTCCCTGTGACATACAGACAACGTGGTTAACACTCAAATATCACAAAAATCCACCACAGACAAAAAAAAGTCTCACCTGAAGAAGCCGAAGTGTTGCTGTGGGACGCCGGCAGCCACCGCGGCCAGCACCTCCACCAGCTCCCTCATGTTGTTTCTCAGGTTGGAGAAGTACGGCTCCACGCAGAAGTTCTCCAGGCCCATGTGGGTCAAGATCTCCTGGTGCTGCCGAGACGTTCCCACCAGGAACTGTTTGGTGAAATCTTTCACGTGTCGCGTTCGCTCCCTGTGAAGCAGGACGCTGGTCAGATCGTCTCAGATCGAGATGGGAATTCGTCGCGAGAAGGGAGAGAAGAGTTACCGGTTAAAGAGCTCCTCTGCGACCAGCTGCGGATCGTCGTCGGTCATTTTCTCAAGGAAGTCTCCGTCTCTGGAGGACTCGTTGACGAACTGCAGGAGGCCGGGCGCCAGCGGCTGCAAGAGCACGCAGATGTGAGGCCGCCCGCTGGACTTGAGCTTCTCGGTCGCCACGGCGTCCAGCGCCGCTTCCTCGCTGACGGGGAGAGGAGGGTTCCCGGAGCGGGAGTGGTTGGTCGAGGTGGAGGGCAGGAGACTGATTTCAGGGTCTCCAGGCCAGAAGCAGATCTGACTCACTCCAGCTTTAAAGGCAAAAAAACAGAATCAGCGTTTTACTCACACAGAATTAAAGCCATGACATCGACGCTTATCACCGCCTCACCGTTGATGATCATCTTTAGACATGTGGTGCAGGGTCTCCGGGAGAAGTACAGCTGACAGTCAGCCAGGGAGGACCCGTGCTGGATGACCGCAGCCTGTCCTGCATGGAGGTCCGCTCCAGAGCAGTGGAGTCCCACCACCTTATTGTCCCGTGCCACCACCAGACCCAACCGACGGATCTGAAAGAGGATTTGTGTGTTTTATCACTGCCGCACACACTCCTGGTGGAGTTTAAGAAGCTTCAGATTTGACACTGACCTGATGATCTTCCTCCTCCTCCTCCTCCTCGGGTTGTTCCTGAGGAAACAACTCCATCCACAAGCTCAGCAAGGTGAACAGGTTCACCTTCGATAATCTGGGGCCATGGCCTGGAACAAAAGCAACACAAACAGTCAGACGCCTTTACTTTTTGAGCTCAGCTGAAATGACACTTTCAGGTGTGACAACATAAACAGTCATTCAAGGACATGTCAACGAAAATTAAGGTTTTGATAGAGCACTCATGTTGCCTCGGGCTGTTTTGTTGCTCAAACAGAATATTCTGCATTATTAATTTAACATAATAATTCAAAAGATATAAAATATTTAGACAATAGTTATATCATTTAGTTTTTTATTGTACTAAAATGATTCAACTATATTAGTTTGGTGAACAAAAATACTCCACGAAAGCAAAATACCAGCAAAATAAAAGGGAGGAGAGGACAAAAGAGACAGATAAATACAAACAGGTGAAAGATGAGGCCACAGGACACAAAACCGAGGAAGTGCAAACGAGGACAGACACTGACCCGAGGACAGAATTAGCAGGAGACACAGTGTGGAAAAACGCTGGAAACCAACAAAACACTGGAGTACAAGGAATGCAAGCAATTAAAACTAGCAGAAAGCAGCTGCACCAAAAGCAGCACGTACAATACAAGACAATACAAAAACAAGGCAGGAAAATAAACCACGTGGTCAAGTTCATGGGGGTGGGGGGTGGAAAATGTCTGTCTAATGAGGCCAGGTAGTAAATATATTAACAGGAATGTGTTTATTAGCCAACAACAAAAAGTGTCAGAATAGATAAATAAAGCGCTTCCGTAACTGTCATTTGCAGACACGGAGTTACAGTGACCGCAAATGCGTTATCAGCTGTTCGCCCTCGTTAATCAACGGTTTTCTGAAGGGACGGGGCAACACCGGGCGAAACGTCGGTATTTTGAACTCTTCCTTCCTCCGGCTCACCTTGCACCCTGCTGTCAGTCTGGCTGCTGCTGTCCCGGGTCGGCCTGGACTGTCCCGGTTCGGCTCGGCTCCATGTCTGTCTGTCTTCCATTCAACCGCAAAGCAAACGACTCCGCTGCCCGCAGTTCAAAATTAAAGGAGGAACACTCTGTAAAATGAATAGAGTTCGAGTGGAATTATTATTAACCCGGTTTATCATGTCAAGCTCACGATGCATACAAGGTACGGATAAGAAATTTTCCAAATAAAAGCTTGAAAGACTGACAAATATAGTCCGTCACTTTGACCTTAAGTTAATGTACATTTTAAACAGTAAAATTCAAAATGAGTAATTTCATAGCGATACCTTTTATCGTCCCGTAAAGGCCCATAAATACCGAGCAACAACGGATTCAACACCATGCTATTGTTAGCACTTAGCTAAATGACGGACGATACAAATGGAAAATTTTCGTTTAGAAAGCGCAAAACATAACTTTTCACTCATTATGACGCAAGACTAAGCCTTTAAAGTTATATATTTCGTTCAGTTTCATCGTGTGCAGTCAACTATTTTCCAGAAATTGCTTTACTTACATCGAAATTTCAGCTAAAGAGCGCCAACTTGACAGTTCCGGCGCATTTCCGCAAACGTCCCTGTGACGTCAAGTCGTAAGCGACCCGTTAAGCAAGGCACGTGAATGCGTCAGGTTATTGTTTTTTTAAAATTTTTTTTAGCGATTTAATGAATGTTTCAATTGATTTTAAACTATTTTATAATATTTTCGATATTTCTTAACAACAAAAAAATTGAGAGACGAAAATCTGAGGTGAATTATGATGAAAAAGTAGTGGTTCTTTTAATTTCTTCACATAAAGAAATTGTCAGTATAACAAAATGTAATACATTCCAGGTACAACGTAGCAACAACCGAACAGTAAAACAAATAAACGCTGGGTAATACTAAGAGTTAGAATTACACTTCAGTAAAAACTTAAGAGAATCATGTATTTGTATCCTAATAAAATTAGGCAAAACAATCTTTTTCAAGTTTGCAAGTCCTCTCTCTCTTCAAAACTGCTTGTCATTCTGATAAAGCATTGACCAAAGGTTTGTTTCTGCACCAAAACCTGGAAATGACCTGAAGTTTTAACTGTAGTTAAAGTGAGAGACAGTCAGAGGAGGAACAGAAACTTAACAGATGAAACAGAAACTGAGTTCAGCTGGCTTGTTTGCGAGATGAGCTGTTCAATAAAACGTTCCCCCCCCCCCCTCGGTGACTCAACAGGCAGTAAAATGTGAGGCGCCACTGGGAGCTTTTGGTCAGCATGAGCCCTGCAAACAAACTTCACTCGTTGTTTCGCAGTGTAATCTGCGAAATCGTCTTTTTTGGTCTTTTCAAAATAAACTTTCACACACATTCATTTTACAACCCCTTGAGATGTAAAGAGAGAAATAGGGGGGTTGTAGCGGTCCCTTAAAGAGTGGCTCTCCATATTCTTTTCAATTAAAGTGCCAGAAAACAAAAATTAGAACACATTGAACAGAAGAAAGAGAAAATATTACACATCCCGAAACTCCAAAAGTAAACAAAATGACAGCAAAGAGCAAAACAACAACATGTCATAGTAACATAAAACCTTTAAATGAAACAGCGTTCTCTTTACTCTTTAACTTCAGCCGTGTACTGATTAAAAAGTGTTTCAGTAACATGGTCCATCAATGCCCTGTGAGTCAGTTATCCACAAAAACGTTTCTTTTGTGCCACTTTCAACAAAGCTTTCTGGACTCTTCTTCTTCCATCTAAACTTTCCCAGAAAGCAAAAGAAAGAGCGCAAGCTCGGCCGAGAAGAGATGAATCAAGTACGTGTGCAGAAACGACCGAACAGAAAGGCGTCATACGTGTTTCAGCGACACTATGTGTCGACCTCAGTGTCCACAGATTACAAGCAGTTCAGCGCCGTCATGACGACGCTGTTATGTGCCTCTGTAAATACATGTAATGCATAAATATCTCAAGAAGGACGCCTCTTCTTTGACAGGAATGTGATTTTAAAAGTGGGGACGCCTTCACCTGCGTCCACCTGGTCAGGAAGAAAACAGTTCCAAAGCTGAGTGAAGTGAGGAGTCAGTTCTTGAAGGCTCCGCAGCGGCTCGCTCTGCTTATGAACTCCTTGAGCATCGCGCCGTCTCCCTGCCAGAAAGCTTCAGTCTGGGTCACCTCGGTCAGGTGGTTCACACAGAATTTGAAGCAGAAGTCCTCCAGGTCCTGAAAGAGGAACGGGAGACGGGACGTCACCATGAAGGACAGCAGATGGCGCCATTTCAACATCTGAATAAAATTCTGATCGACTGAATTCAAGCTGAGAACGAGGTGATTTAAGGTCAGTCACTCAGTCGCTTTGTAAACAAACCCTGCACAGTACGCCAGTGTGCGACAGTGTGCGTCTCTACCTCTGCGTCGTATCGAATGGCGGCAGACAGAAGCGTGAAGGCGTTCTCCACTGTGATTCCTCGCTTGATGATCTGCTGGCACAGAC
>JAUESE010000063.1:1829414-1840431 GCA_032274725.1 Malacoctenus triangulatus
TATTTCTTCAGGTTTGAGCTTCTAGAAGTTTTGACTTTCGACTCGGTCAGACGAAGGATGAGCGTCATCGTCAGGGCCAACACCGGTAACACGCATGACGCGCCACAGTGCATGTGCGTCACTCAAGTTGTGTGTGAGGTTTGACATGGTGTCTGTGTGTGTGTGCAGGTGAGACGTATCTGTTCTGCAAAGGCGCAGACTCCTCCATCTTTCCTCGGGTCATTTCGGGAAAAGTGGATCAGATCAGAGCTCGAGTGGAGCAAAACGCTGTGGTGAGAGACGGAAAGAGGAGGGGGAGGAGCCATCATGCTCCCTTTTTTGAGCTGCAAAACGTTTGTGTCACTTCAGCTGTTTCCACAGTGACAGTTGCATGACCCAGGTTGCCACGACTACCTCAGGAATCACACACGATGGCCCATTTTCATCAAATTGTGTCTTTTTTCAGTAACGAGGACAAACTTCGCTTCTCATAAAGCATTATCTACATCAGCCCAACTTGTGTTGTGACAGTTTTCCAGCTCGAAACATTTCCTTCGATCTCACCGATGAACTCGGAGCGTTTTGTCTCGTAGGAGGGTCTGAGGACCCTGTGCGTGGCCTACCGCCGTCTGAGCCCCGAGCAGTACCAGGAGGTGTGCCACCTGCTGAGCGGGGCCAAGCTGGCCCTGCACGACCGAGACAAACGGCTGGCCGAGGCCTACGACCTCATCGAGAAGGACCTGATCCTGCTCGGAGCCACGGCTGTGGAGGACAGGTGAGTGGGGGGTGGGGGGGGGGTCTCTTTGTGGTACCACTGTATGTCGTGTATTTGGAAGGAACTTAATGCACTCTGTCGTTACACAATGTGACATTTTTCTGGGACATAAATGTCAAATTTTCTGCTAATCACGCAGCCTGAAAGTCTGAGTGCTGCTGCGGTGAGAAGTGCCACTTTACTTCTGAGTGAGAACGAGTGGCAGTTGAACCCTGCAATTGCGCACAAGCCGCCGAGGCAATTATAGCGCGAGTCACCCCGTCCCACACGCAGCGAGAGCGCGCCGTGACACCGTGTCCCTCCGCAGGCTGCAGGAGAAGGCGGCGGACACCATCGAGTCGCTCCACAAAGCCGGCATGAAGGTGTGGGTGCTGACCGGGGACAAGATGGAGACGGCGGCGGCCACCTGCTACGCCAGCAAGCTGTTCCGCCGCAGCACGCAGATCCTGGAGCTGACCACCAAGCGCACGGAGGAGCAGAGCCTCCACGACGTGCTGTTCGACCTGAGCAGGACGGTCCTCAGGCAGCACGGCGCCATGACCAGGGACACCTTCTCTGGGTGCGGACACGCCTCACGATCCCCGCCGAATCGCAACTTATTTCCCTCCCTAATGCTTCGTCCATTTGTCCAGTTTGTCGGGTGACTGCACGGACTACGGCCTGATCATCGACGGGGCCACGCTGTCCGCGGTCATGAGGCCCGGCCAGGAGGAGTCAAACTCAGGGAATTACAAGGAGATCTTCCTGGAAATCTGCCGAAACTGCAGCGCCGTGCTCTGCTGCCGCATGGCGCCGCTGCAGAAGGCTCAGGTATGAAGACCACTCATGACACCCGCTTCCCACGTGTTCAATCTGCTGACTGACGCCGTGACGTGACTTCACTTCCTTTCCCAGATTGTGAAGCTAATTAAGGCCTCCAAGGAGCATCCCATCACGCTGGCCGTCGGAGATGGAGCCAACGATGTCAGCATGATCCTGGAGGCTCACGTCGGCATCGGTCAGCGTTCGTGTTGTGGCCTCGCCATCGAACTTTCCGTCTGGTTTCCTGTCCTCTCACCCCGCCCGCCGCCGTGTGTGCTGTCCACAGGTATTATGGGTAAGGAGGGTCGCCAAGCAGTGAGGAACAGCGACTACGCCATCCCGAAGTTCAAACACCTCAAGAAGATGCTGCTCGTTCACGGACACTACTACTACATACGCATCTCGGAGCTCGTGCAATACTTCTTTTACAAGGTAACTTTTACTTAGAAGTGAATCAGTGTGTTTAAATCTGGAACAAGATGAACTTGATGATTGCAAGCCTTCATTTGCTGCTACAGCTGTGAACCTGCTGAGTGATTTTCCCCTCATAAGTTCTGTTTCTCTCCACAGAACGTGTGTTTCATCTTCCCTCAGTTCCTCTATCAGTTCTTCTGTGGCTTCTCACAACAGGTACACACACACACACACGAAATGAAACCTACCGTCTTGATTCAGTAGGAAACACTAACGCCGCCCTCTGGCCTCCGTTCCCAGCCGCTGTACGACACGGCCTATTTAACGCTCTACAACATCAGCTTCACCTCGCTGCCCATCCTGCTGTACAGCCTCATAGAGCAGCACATCAACATGGACATCCTGAAGAAGGACCCGACGCTCTACAGGTCAGTGTTTGGCGTGGGCGACTTCTGACTCACGCCGAGGGATCAGCGCTGGAGGAATGCGACTGGACTCTCCGTCCTTCAGTTTCAGCCTGTTTTGGTGCATTTCCAACAATCTGATCCTCTCCACTTGTTTCCTTTTTAATGGACAAAGTGATTACAGATGATTGAGTACCTTTGAAAGCAAGAAGCGTGCAGTAAATCAGATTTATCCTCATAAACTGCACACGTCCACATTATCTATTGATTCCACATCAACAGGAGAATAAGTTGGCTGTTTAATAGGTTTAGATCAGGAGTTTACAAACCTGCCACTGGAAATGATGTTTGCTCCATGTCACAGAATTGTCTCCTTACAATAAAACCAATCCGGCGTGTCTGCCAGACTATTGATCCACAGATGTTGCCATCACTCAGGATGCTCACTGTCCCCCCTCCCACCCCCCCCTTCCTCAGAGACATCGCTAAGAACTCCCTGCTGCAGTGGCCCACCTTCATCTACTGGACCGTGCTGGGCGTCTACGACGCCGTCGTCATGTTCTTCGGCGCCTACTTCCTGTTTGACAACACCACCTTCACCAGCAACGGACAGGTAACGGCCAGTGGGCGGAGCTCTGATGCAGTTTTTTTTCTAACATTTATTTCATATTTTTCACATGATTATTCTCGTCTTTTGTTCTCATGCATTTTGCGTTTGTTGTGCACAGATGTAGGTAACTGTTGGCTTCATCTCTGCTGTATTAAAGGACCTTTTGTGAGACTAATAGGTGCACATAAAAACACATTTACATGCTGGTAAAAGTCTCTCATTCACATCTGACACACAGCAGCAGGTTTCCATCTTCTTCGTTTTCTAGTCGTTTCTTTTGAATTTTCAAGCAGCATGAAGTGTTTTGAGTTGCTTCTTTGTTTTATTTCTTGCATCTAATTTCAATGTTTTTCTTCTTTGGCCATAAAAAACAGTTCATTTTGTTATGATTTTTCTTCGAGGCCATATCCTCTTCTTCTTGCTCTCCTCTTACCTTTGTGTTGCTGTTTCTTTTTGCTTGTCTTTCCTCCTCCCAGCTAATGACAACCAACACACAGATGGTAAGCCTGTCCCTCTCTCTCTCTCTCTCCTCTCCCTCTCTCTCTGTCTCTCTCTTCCCTCCCTTGTTCCACCTCCCTCCAACACATGCTGCTCATCTCACCCCGGCCCTTAATGCTTGCTGTAGGTTCGCCCACTGTAGTGACCCACCGTTTCCCTCGATCCATACTGTCATATTCCCACTGATCAAACACCTCGGTGACACTGTGTGTGCCTTGTCTGTGTCGCAACCAATCGCAGAGCGATGAATGAATGGCTACAGAAGGAGCATTTGTACGGCCGCTTCCATTACGGGACATTTGAGCCATTTCTGCCTTTGTAATCTAATTCTGCCGCAGTCAATTATTCTCTTTTAGAGTGATTATTGTCTCAGTCGTGGTTCCTCTCGGAGATTTGAGGCTGTTTTTTGTAGGCGATGATGGAGGTGCTCCGTAGTGATGTTTCTATTCAGTAGAAAGAAAATCTGAACGGCTGAAAATGTCAAAATGAGATATTAAAATAGATAAGGTCCTTTTTTAGGTCACATAATGCAAATACAATCGACTCTTTAATGTTTTGAATTTATAAGATGTGCCTCATTTGGGTTTTTCTTTGAAGCTGAGGTAAATATTAACTTTAAGATTGCAGTTTGGGAAAATTATCCATCTTAATAATAAACAAAATGCATCATATTAATGCCAATTTCAAAAAAATGTAGAATAATGTTTTAGTTCTATCATAAACTCACCAATTTCACCCGAGGTCTCATCTTCCTCGTTCTCCATCCATCAGAGAATCGACTCGTCACCTGAATGTTGCTGCCCGAGCTCCCTGCCATCTGTCTGATTGATTGATTCCCTGTGGAGCCTGAGTTTGACTCTCTCTGTGTCATACGATCGCCAAAATAAAAGCATGGTAGCGCAGGTCTATCCAGAGATCTCAAGCTTCTGCGGCTCATTGCGAGAAACAAGCCAAACCCCAGCGCGTGTTTGCTGTTGTGTATCGAATAACTGCAGCTGTTGCCGTGTTTTCCCCCTTGCAGATGTTTGGAAACTGGACCTTCGGGACTCTGGTCTTCACCGTGCTCGTCTTCACTGTCACGTTCAAGGTGACCTCATGCACACGCGCTCACACGTGGCGTGCACGCTGTCTGGCCTCGCAGCGTCAGCCAGGTGCTGCCGGCTTCGTCTCACCGCCGTCCTCTCTGTCCCGCAGCTCGCTCTGGACACTCACTACTGGACGTGGATTAACCACTTCGTCATCTGGGGCTCGCTGATATTCTTCGTCGTCTTCTCTCTGCTTTGGGGCGGAATCATCTGGTACGTTGGGGGGTGGAAACTGTGCTGGGTGGGGTTTGATCAGCGCGCCTCACCTCCGCCTCTCCCTCCAGGCCTTTCCTCAACTACCAGAGGATGTACTACGTGTTCATGCAGATGTTGTCCAGCGGCCCGGCCTGGCTGAGCATCATCCTTCTGATCACGGCCAGTCTGCTGCCAGATGTGGTGAAGAAGGTCATCTGGAGGGCACTGTGGCCCACCACCACTGAGCGCATACAGGTGGGTGCCAATCCAGATTTAGGAACAAATAAAGCTCTTTTTAGCCATTTCAACCCCTCAAAGTGCCAGTTTGTGATCATTTATTTTGTAAATCGACTTTAACGTGAAAGACTTTCAGGAAACTAACTTGTACCGACTGTGTTGGTACCTGTGGCTCGGCAGATGTACGCCGGCTTAGGCTACGTTCCTGCTTTGCTGGATGTAAGTCAGGAAGCCTCTTCATCTGTGTGCAGTGCCTCTTTACTCCCGAACGGACCCTCGAGTCCCTCCCGTCAGGAAAGACGCTGATTTAAACCGTGTGTCTCACTTTCTTTCCTCAAACCACCACTTTCCTCCTCTAACAGCTGTGCAGTGACGTGACAAAACCGACTGCTCTTTTGGTTTCGCCAAACAATAACTTCCTGCGATTTCAGAGCTTTAACTCTCCCCTCTCCTCCTCCTCCTCCTCCTTCCTCCTCCTCGGCAGACCAAGCGTCGGTGCCTTGCCTCTGAGCCCTCCACCATCTTCATGCTGTCTCAGACTTCCAGCAGAATCAGTTTCTAAGCCTCCTGGAGGTGACCCTCCGCCTCCCCCCCCACCCCCCCACCCACGTTGACGCTGTTGTTCCTCTGCCTGCTTCCTTGTTTTCCCACCTCCTCCTTTTCTTTTTTCCTCGTTTTGCATGATTTCTTGTCCCTGCATGTTAAGTGGCGTGAAGCTTCCGTGATTTTCCGTGTAATTTGTTTGTCTCCAAATGTGTGTGTGTGTGTGTGTGTGTGTGTGTGTGTGTGTGTGTGTGTGTGTGTGTGTCCACAGCGTGTGAGGGAAAACAGGTTTGAACAGGCCCTGACCTACCAGAGCTCAGACTCTTTACTAGACGGAGTCGCAGTCACAGAAGCTTAGAGGGCTTCAGCACGGTAATGTGGAGAGGACGGCGTGACGATGATGATGGTGATGGTGGTGATGATGGAGCCTTTCCTCTGGCTGCGGCGTGCCGTTGTTTGGATCTGACTTTGGGACTGTTTAACCTGACTAACCATTCGGGTTGCAGCTTGTGTGTGCCTTAGAGCGAAACTCCAGTGTTGTATGAAGCGTTGGCGCCATCCTGTGGTGGAACATATGGCTGCAGAGAGGAATTTACTCACTGTGGGATTTTATGTTTTTGCATGTTTGGTGGTTGTTTTTTGTTGTTTGCATGATTTTTTTCCAACCAAACAAACTCAGTTTGTTTACACGTGTTTTGCGCCTTTATTGCTTGTTCATAAGCAGAGTGGAGGAGACATTGTTTTGTCCTGATAGAATGAAACCAGTCAAACAGAAATGGTAAACAAGCTGGGGTCTTTTATTGTGAAAGTCCGGGGTGGTGTAATCGAAGGGAACCACCTCTTTAAAGTGTATCTGTAGTTAGTTGTGGTCGTCAAGGACGACGGTGTCTCCTCCACCTGCTCGCCGCCATTGTTTTGCAGCATTTCCAACCTCACATTAAGCGTTCTATCAACCTCACTCTCTCTCTCTCTCTCTCTCTCTCTCTCTCTCTCTCTCTCCCTTCACGCTCACTCAGAACGCTGATAAACTCTACAAGGGCCAGCTGTCGGAGTTCACCCCCCTGGCGTCCCTCCACGCTCCGCCCAGCCGCCGGCGAGGCTCGGAGAACCAGAGGAACGCCGCCAACCCTCGAAGGTCTGACCCCCTCACCAAGAAACTCATGTTCACGCGCTGGCACCGGCCGCCAGACTACTGCACCTTCACACCACTCCTCCGGTTCGCCGACGGCTCCCGGCCCCCGAGGCAGGGGTCCGCCTACGGCGGGGCGGGCCCCGAGACCTCGGTTTGATTTCCTCCTGCTCTCTTCTGATCGTCTGATTGGCACCGGGCGAAGGAGCGTCCCAGATCGACTGGAGGGAACGCCACGCTTCCGTAAACCAGCGAAAGTGACCTCCACGGCTGCTCCGTACGGGACGGTTCAGCAGAGGGCGCCACCTACAGGCCCAGGGCTCAGTGTCCTCCTGTCCAATACAAAGCGCCTGTGCTCTGGCCCCTTCCACGCCCCCCGGTGGCAGCTGAAGTGCACTTCACCATTTCGTTTCTTGTGTCGCGACTGGAGTCAGTGATGATGATGAGGAAGAAGGCTGCAAGAGTGCCGCATGTTCTCTGTCCTCTAACCATCTCTCCTCCTCCTCCTCCTCCTTCTTCTTCCTCTTCTTTTTCTTCTTCAGGACTAACTGGTGTTGCCTGTGCGCAAACATGTTGTCCAGAAACACTCCGTAGGACTCTGAGGTCAGATCCTACATCAGTGTGAGCGCTGTCGTAGAGGAGGGAAGCCCGAGCGTTGTGAACGCGATTGGAAGTTGGCTTTTTTTTTATATATATAGATGCTATTTAAAAAAACAGAAAGGCCAACTTGTGTTCCAACACTGGAGCTTTGATCTTTAATCTGCAGTAGCAGAGTAGACGTGCGTGTCGGTCAGCTGTAGAGCTTCTCTCTGTCTCAGTGCTTGTCAGTAGAATCCAGTAGAAGCGGCCCAGTTCTGACTCATGACTGTTTGTGGTTGCCTTAATGTCCCCCCCCGATGTAAAGGCCTCCCTGTTCTCGCACCAAAGACGATCCAGTCACCTCCTTCAGCCCCCGGCTGACACCTCTTACTGTGCAGGAAGGAAGAATGTATCTGGAAAAAAAAAAAAACGCTTTTATTTTCAACTGTGAACGTGCAGAATTTGTTTTGAGAGGATCACAAGAGAAAACAAAGTGCCCGAAGTGACTGGATGCCTTAAGACTAAAACTCTCGTTTTTATTCTGGAAGTGAACGAATGGTCAGACTCTCTCTCATTTCTTGCCTTTTCATGTTCCTCAGAGGTCAAACTGTTCTCTTCTTTCTTTCTAGCGCGCTCTCCTTCTTTCTCTCTCTCTACCGAAGCAAAGCGGACGTTGTCCCACCTGCTCCACTCGTGTCCTCCCGCCTCCTCATCACCGCCGCCGCCGTCTCGTCCCCCCCCCGTCCCCCCGTCCGTCCAACACTGGAACCAAAGTCCTGCTGCTGCTCCCTCCCTCCTTAGCTGCTCTACATTAGGTGCCTTGTGCTCGTCCGTGAAACGCGCCTCCGCTTGCTTCTGTCAGGCCCCCCCTCCGCTGGGGGGCGGGGGGGACGGCGAGGGGGAGGGACGGCGAGAGAACGTGAATGTAAGCACGAGTCCAAAAAGTTACACAACCCTCTGAATTCCTCACCACTTGCAGACTTCTATTTTGTATTGTTTATATTATTTCCGATGTTTTTTACGTGCCGACGGCGGCATGTGAAATGTTTTTTACTGGTTTTTGCGTAGAGACGTCGTTTACTGATGTTGGGTTTTATTATTTCCGTAACTTGACGAGCGAGATCGATCAACCGGAGTCAGTCAGTGTTACAAACTGGGAGATTTTTTAACCATTTCTTTGTGTGTTTATTTTTTTTTTTAATTTGTAACCTTAAGGTTTTTTTTTTAACACTTTAGTATTTATTTCATCAGTGAAGCACAAGCTCTGTCAGTGTGGGACTCTTTGAATCACTGATTCATATTCTGGCCAATTTAAAATGGAACTGTTCATATTTTGCCCTTTGCCAGCTTTCTGAAAGCAATATACGGTGATGCGTTAATTCACTATGAGAGGATTTCAGCACCGGGACGAAACATGATCCTCCGATTTGACGTGAGAAAGTGAGGAAACGCATGTGTCTGTTTGCTGTGAAGCTGAGCCGAACAGCAGCTCGTCAGAGGGCCTGAAGCACGTGTTGGTTCTCCATCAGACTAAACTGCGATATTTTACAACTTTGAGTGTCAAAGAAAAAAACCGACATCCAAGAAATGAACGGATTAAATCCTTTCGTACGGGAAAAAAAAGATGTGGATCATTCCCTCTAAAATTTTAAACTATGAAACGTGCATCTTATTTATTTACACGACTACTGAAGAGACACACTGGACTTTCAAGTGTATGTATGTTTGACTGTTTCTCACACACACACACTCACTCACACACACACTCTGCTGTAGAAACTTTAAAGCCATCCTCGGCGGTACTTGGGTGCCGCTCGCTCTCGTCCTGCGTCTGAACCGACGGCCTTCTGGTGAATGTGCTCTCTTCCCCTCCCGTGTATTATTGTACAGATATTTACGCTTCTTCTAACCCACAGTATGTAGAACTCACTGGAAGCTACCGACACTCCACATCAAAGATCCATGTAGTTATGTTGATTACTGTACAGTTTTGGGGTTTTGTATACAGTTTTTATCAGAGTCATATCAAGTGGGTGGAATTTTTTGCCAACCGTTCTGTAGCGATCGAACATCTGTACATTGTTGCTTCAAAATAAAAGCCAGACGCTGGGGAAAGCGAGCTGACGCGTCTCCTTCTTGTAGCTGCAGTGCGGGCTGTCGGCCACAAGGTCGCAGCAGAGTGACGCGCCAGGCCATTGAGAGCCTCCTTCCTCCCCCACCCAAGCAAGAGAGCAGAGTTGACGAATCGAGCGCACCCGAGGAGTTTGGAAGCGACGAGGCTGATGAAATACAACCAAAGGTGGCGCGTTTGGGGGGGGGTTTGTGTTGTTTTTTGTGCGCCAGCCAGCTCGTGCGCTCTCAAACTAAACTATCAGCTGTTTGAAATGACACTTGAGAGAGAGAAAAGACATTTTCGAGGTTTAAAATGTTCCCAGAAGTTGCTGGAGGGGGCTTGCTGTCTGCAAAACCATCCGAAGACGTCAACAAGATTAGGATGGAGGTTTGTGTTTTTGTTTTTTTACCCCCCTCTCTCTCCCTTCCTGGATCGATTGGTTTCCCTTCATCCTTTTCACTTCTCATCCGAGCTGATCTCCGCGTCCTCTCCTCCACAGCTGGCAGCAGCCGCCGCCGAGTCCCACCCCCCTCACCCCCCCGCGACGGCGTCTGACGAGGCTGGAGGAAAGAAGAAGAAAAAAAAATCAAATGAAATGAAGTAAAAATCTAGGGCAAGACTGTCAGGAGGTGAAATCCGGGGGAGAAGCGGTGCATGCCGGGAGGCGCCGCGCGCACTGCGTCGCCGGCGCGTCTCCAGGTGGAATGAGTCACCGAGACGCGCTCCGGAGGACGCGCACGTTTCATCAACACCTAATGAGACTAAAAAAAAACCAATAACTTATAAATATCCGGCGGGTGTACCTTCAAAATCCTTGAGCTGCGTGACTCGGGACGCGCTCGGAAATACACAGACAGGTGGGAGGTGTAATAGGGTGGAACCGGCCCCTTTCACCTCCCCTCCCTCACCTGTCTCCCTCCCAAAGCGCTCGGGGTTGGAGCGCCTCGGGGCGCACCGCTGTGCGGGGTTTTTTTTTGGGAAAAGAGGGGACGGATTCACACCTCCGGGCGCATTAATACAACAAAAGAAGGCAAGAAAGTGGAAAAGCGCGACTGGCAGAGGAATCTGGCTGCAGCTTGAAGCCCCCTCTACCCACTCTAACCCCCCGAAAATCGCTTATCATGTCTGGAACTCCGCAGCAACAGGTAGAAGTGGCGCACATAGGAGCTTTTCAACGCTCTGTAATCCTGTAAGGCGCAGCACACAGAGTGCCGGCTGGGTGTGAAATGCGGGTTAAAAGGGAAAGTTTGACGCGTTTGGAGACACGTGGAAGCGACAGTTCCCCCCCCCTCCCCCCAACCTGGGAGCCCGCAGCCCGCCCACCGCCGCAGCTCGTTAATGAACAAGTTTCAGCTCATTTGCCTAATCCTGTCAACACACACACACACACGGACGTGTTGCCAGGTGCGGAAGTCACAGCCTGCAGACAGGAAGCACTTTCAGCTGCCTGAATTCCGTCTCTGGATGAAACGAATGAGATCCACCATGCGAATTAGCAAACTTTACACATCTAAGACTTTGAATAGACTGAGTCGAACTGTCGATTTTGGGTGGATGTTTTCAGCAGGTGGAGGCTCCAAATAAGCACAAGTCTTAAAGTAACACACTTAAGCTGTGTTATCAAATTTAGGCCATAAATTCTCCCTTTTTTTTCC
>JAUESE010000063.1:2080827-2091367 GCA_032274725.1 Malacoctenus triangulatus
CACACACACACACACACACACACATAACCTACACACACACACAGTCTACAAAGTGGTCGACATCAATCACCAGCCCAGACTTTGTCACACAGGCAGGAATACGTCACTTTCCCCCCTCTGAAATTGGTTTAAGCAGGTGTTCTCATTCAATTTAATGTCTCATCACTCTCAGTCATCCACATTAAACCCGGAGCAGTCAGATCAGCTCATAAAGCTTTTCATTGGCTCAGGCCAGACATCACATTCACAGTCCTCCACCCTTTGCTCCAAAAAAGAGTCTGATCGGCGTTTCGACCTTCACTCCACTAAAGGAGATGATGGATGATCAAATCTGCGACCAGAATGCAGCATTTTGAATTCATCAGCTGGAAGTGGAAAGTTTCTCTCAAAGTTCAAGGTGAAGTTTTCAAACATTTAGAAATGGAAATGTACCGAATGAAAAGAGAAACATTGCAGATAATTTGGGTCTCAGGTGAAGCCGTCTCAACAATCCACCAGAGGGGATTCAGTTGGATTTATTTGTGACCGCTCGTTGCTTGAGTGCAAATATCTGTCAAAGGTTTGAGTGACAGGAATGAGAAATACATGAAGCTGAATACTTGATGTGAAAACATCGTGTCACACCCGAGTGTATAATCAGAGAGCTGCAGGACGGTGAAGAGCTGCTTTCTCCCTGTTTGCAGTCCTGACATGCTCTCTCATCTTTAACTCCATTTCTCTCCCTCCAACTTGTCCCCGCGTCACTCTCCAGCTGCAGGGATGGTGTGTGCTGCTGAGTGGGCGTGGCCTTAAGCCGCGCAGCGAGGAGCCTCTGAGCTTCTCCTCAGCCATTGGCTCCAGCGCCTCCATCGCCATTCCCTTCACGAACCCCACCGAGCTCCCGGCCACGCTCAGCGTCACGCTCACAGGTCGCAGGCGCCTCACACTGACACTCGCGTGTTCCCGCGACCGACACGTGACACACTCAGTAAACTGTTGCTTCATGTTTAAGACGAGGACCCGAGTGGAGCCACCAGCAGCCGTCCAGTCAGCGAGAAGAGCGCCTTCTCAACACCTCTGAGCCAGGAGAAAGGTTGAGCAACTTTCTAAAAAGCAGTGCTTCCTACTCGTCACTTCTTGATAAAGTTCCTATCGTCCATCAACGGCTTGAAGAAGAAAAGTAATCACTGAGGAGAATAACTACACCTTTCTATCTGTGGTGCAAGAGAACATCACTCTTTTCCATATTGTTCTGAACAACAAATCATTGTGAATCCATTTCCACACCAAAGCATAAAACCTGAGCAGCTGGTGTATCTGTTTGAGTGCATCTAAATGAGCTCATGTTGTTCTCTGGCTGTAATCTGCATATTCAATCAGGCCGTGAGTAGCCAGCATCTTATTTCACGCTGCACTCTTGGTTTTTATGTGTTTCTGGCATGACTCCCGAGTCCTTACTCCACAGAACGGACTCGTATTTTCAGCAGATATTTAAAACAGCTTCCCAACTTCATCCCAGCAAAAAAAATTAAGTCAAGGTTTTTTTTTTTCCTGCGCTCCGCCACAGTGATGTAATGAGCTGGTCCACAGTGAGCTGTTTGTTTTGGTTTCAGCTTAGCAGACAGGCAGCAGAAACCAAACAAAAACAGGTGGGTAAATGTTTGTCTGCTGGCCCTTTTGGCTGCAGGTATCCAGATCCGTGCCGGGGCCTCTCTGGATGTGCCTGTCGTGTTTGCCCCGACATGTGTGAAGCTGCAGAAGGCCTGGCTCTGCATCACACTGACGACTGACATCTGCCTGGAAAACAGCATCGACAGCAGCACACACAGCAGGTGTGTGTGTGCCGACTGCACTCATTCACTTCCTCACTTTATTACAAGCTGCTGATTGAAAAAGTGCAACGTTTCAGGTGGGACCCGGAGCTGTCCACCATCTGTTGGGTCTACCCTCTCTGTGGGACTCCCACCAAGGTTCCTGCTGAGTGCTCCTCCCAGGGCATGCAGGTGACTCCTACACACACACATACACACACTCATTCAGACACTGTTAACACATCTACACATATTAGCAGAATAATCCACAAGCGTGCTTGTGTTTGCAGTTTAGGCAGGGAAACATTTTAGACAAACACAGAATTGCTCCCGCAGAAAAGAAGCAATGCAAGGCACGATTTGAGAGACACATACCACAGTGAAACACACCACAATGAACACCAAAAAAGAGAAACAAACAAACAAACAAACAGCTTGCCTGCGCATCCCAAGACTGAGACACAAACTCTCATTATAAAAGAGAGCCTGACAATCCCACACACACTCTCTGAGAAGTACACAAACGCCTCAGAAGTTTAAAAAGGCTTCACAACAAACGAACACACACACCTCCTCTGTGAGGGGAAGAAGCAAAAACAACAAAAGTAGGCTAATAATACGACAAAAAGAAATCAACACAGCGCTCGCTCAGTCTTACACACACAAACACACAAGAAGGAAAGCATCCAAACACAATTTTCTTGCATCAAACGCGCAAGTAAACACTGCATTCATTTGTCGGCTGTCTTTCTGTGTCTCTCTTTCGCAAGTGGGTGTGGCCTCTGCAGCCATGAGTTCCCGTCTGCATGTGCTGAGTCTTGCCTCAGTTGGTGACTCTAAAGCGTCTGCAGAAAACGCATAAAAATTAAAAAGTTAAAACTCTACTTAAAGTGATTTCAAAGCGAATGTGAGTTCCCATGTAAACTCCTGATACTTTGATTCACCTCCTGAAGCTGCTGCAGTGATGGTTTTAATGTGAAGTCGGGCGGATGAAGAGTTTTTCTGGTGGTGCATGTTGGAGGGAGAGCAGCACTCCTTCCCACCAGCTTTCGGATTATATTTGAGAGGCTTGAATGAGATGATGAAGTCCCATCGGGGGTCCTCACACACCACCAGAGATAAAAGGAATTAGACGCGTCTCAGCGTAATGTCTGCTGGACTATTAGGCAGCAGCACTGATGAGAGAATGAGTTTGACAAGATCGTTCACAACACTGTCGTTATTGTTGTTGTCCTTTAAAACACAGAAACAGCGCAGTCCAGTGAATCATCAGTCACACACACAAAACACGACAATCCTTTCAATTATTACCGTGTTATTCAAACCCGGCCCACACGACCCAAATCCCTCAACTAATTGCATCGACGCGACTGATCCCGCCAGTCAAACCCCGGCGGGCCGCGAGTGTGAAGCGCATCGCTGATGAACAGAATGGCGCGTCACACTTTGTGTGGTTGTGGTTCTGCTGGAACTGGTTCCCAGGACTCGGTGGGAACGACCGGCTGAGTGGTAAACAGTGTGTCCAAGATCTCTGTTCTCTGCAGCCTCTGAACACTGTGGGGGAACACGACCAGCCCTTCACAAAGCTGGATGCCTTACACAATAAAAGACTTCTCCAAATGACCGGAAACTTGACAGGTGCTAATTAGAAGCTTTTGCTTTGAAAGTGAAGCTGTCGTAAGTCTCCAGCGCACCTTTAACCCTGAAACACATCAAACTTCATCAGAAGAAAACGATTAAACGGGATTCGGACGACGTGAGGAGAACGAACCGTCGGCGAACTGACAGCTGTCAAAAGGCCGAGTCGCCACGGCAGCAGCGCTTTACCTTCAGAGCTCCGCAGCAGCTCAGCGATGTCCTGCGGAGCTCGCAGGGAGACAAGCAGTTATGTCAACGCTCACACACACACCAAAACACACATGCATCCGCTCGGCCTACACAAACCACCTCCAGCACTTCCACCCACAACAAACATTTGCAAACCTGATTTTTTCAGAACTGTAAATCAAGTGTTGTTTGTTTTTGTGCGGCTGCATCGCAGCTCTCCTTTGCTTTTTCGGGGGCATTCCAAAGCGTGAGCGTTGAAAATGTCCTCCTCACTTCATCGTTATCGCCGTGTCCAATCAAAAGCTGCTCCTCTTCCTCCGCCCGCCTCGCTGTACATGAGCTGTGACGTCCCGCAGAGTGAGGAGCGCCTTCATTCATCAGCGCCTGTCTTCATCTGGGGAGTCCATTAATGAGGCGTTCCCCGGTAGAATCAATACCTCGGAGAGCTAATGACTTCTCCGCGAGGAAATGACGGGGGGGTGTGGCGCCGCTAATAGGCTCTTCCATTATCCACGTTATTTCCCCGCCATGAGTGGCGAGATGAGGACGCCGGCTACCATAAGCAAAAAAAAAAAAAGCGAGAATATTAAAGACCGCTTTGGTGAATTATGTTTGCCCGGATAAATAGGAAAGCTCACATTACACTTTTCAAGATGGATGAGAGTGAAGGAATGTGAAAGCGGCGAGCGGAAAGCTGTCCCTGAATCGAAGGCGTCCGTCTGAGCGCCACAGGGAACCAACTGCACGCAGGTTAGAGCCCCAAACTCACTCACTGGTCGCTTAAACAACAGCATCTGGTGCTCCCTCACACATTAATCGGATTTAAACGTGCACAAACTGATGTTTTGTGTTGCCATGGGAGCGTGGTGGCTGTCAGACCAGCAGTGGTTTGGCCTTTTACTACCCAGTGAGCCAGGCTGAAACGACATCCACACCCTCTCATGCAGGCGTCGTGCCGAACCCACACGCCCAAACAAATGTCATCCCGCAGTTTGCATAATTTTGCACGACGTAATTTGATTTGGTTTGCATGAATCGTGAGTGTGTTTATGCCTCTGTCTATGTCACCTGGGAGTTTCCCATCAGCCTCACGGCAACAGAGCCTCAGGTGGATGATGTCACACTCATGGAAACGACTAAATTAGGCCAGAGCTCAGCGGTAGGCTTCAATCTGACCAGTACCACCAGTTGTGTGTGTGTGTGTGTGTTTGTGGGTCTGTCCAAGTCTTCTCATGCTTCTATTCAAAGCTCTCTCCATGTTCTCGCTGCAGCCATATAAAATTCCTTTTGATTTCCGAGCACCTTTTGCTCAATCCGAAGTGTTTCGGCTGAAGATGAGAGACATTGGTTTCATAACAGATTAGAATCAGAATCATTCTTTGTGCACACTGCAGAGGATTGAAGGACCGACCGGTCACAGATGGACCGGTCAGTCGGATCGAACCTCATTGAGTGTTCCGTCTGGTTTTTCTCAGGAGGATTGAGCCGTTCAGAGTCGGCACCTCCGGCTTTCCAGGTACTCCGACTCATACGTTGGTTTGTGTGTCAGTGACTTGCATGTGTTTGGTTACTGAGGCTCAGAGGCTCTTCATTCCGGCTCTGACCGAGGTAAACACCGCTCTCTGTGAGTACTTCCTGATTAACTCAGCAGGAGCCACTCAGTTGTGCCGAGCGGTACCACCTCATTCATTACTCAGTGCTCATTACTTAATCAGTAATTACTTTTGTGGTGTACAGCAGGGATTTTACAAGTGTGAGAGTGATGAGCCCCCCCCCCCCTCACAGAGCTTTCACTGTGCCCCCCTTTAACCTTCTCACTTCGCCTCTTGCAATCGTTTTTGCGAGCGAGCACAAAACATTGTTTTGGAGCGAGAATTGAATCCAACGTAAAGAGTTCCAGTGTGATTTTACAGTAGAGGACTGAGACTTTGGTGACTCCTTGTCTCAGGTGTTCGTCTCCCACAGGACTGACAGCCGTCTGCTTGTCTTACAGGTCTTGTCTTACTGGTGGACACGTGAGACGAAGGGGACGACCCATGCCGACTCGCCGCCTCCCCGCCACGCGTCCACAGATGTCGACACTCAGTGGAACTTTGTCTGGTCCCCCTCCTGGCCAACTCCTCCCCCTGAAAGCCCGCAGATAAAGACACACACATACACACACTTCCTAAGTGGCAGCCACGGAGGCTCTTTTTAAAATATTTACCTCCCAGTGTCACCTTCAGCTCCAAACACGTCTTTATATCTCTTTTTAGAGAGGATAAAGCAATTCCACCCTGATGATAATGGGTGCCACCATTTTTCCTGCTTCGCCTCGAAATGCTTCATTAGTTCAATTAGTGTTTCTCATCAGCAGTTCTAATGAGTGATTTGTCTGCCGATACAAAGGTGTTTCATTCTGCCTCACGGCGCAAACTCAGGAGGGCCAACCTTCATTTTTCTCCCGTAATGTCCCTGAAAACTTTTTAATTCCTGTTCAGCAAGAGTGCGAGTTGTTTGTCGACCACAAACCTTCTGCGTGACATTTGCTCTGCGCCGTGGTGAGAACTGAACAATCCCAGCATACTGGAGTCATTGCAGATGCACAATAGAATATGTCTTACAACATACAGAATGTACCGCAAACATACAATGATAAAGAGATCGTCTACAAGGTGTCTGATAACAACAACGCATGCAGCAAGCAGACTTGATGAGATGCAGGTGGAAACAAATTTCTTTTCTTGTCTCTCTTTGCAATTATGTAAATGTGGGCGGGATAAAAGACACTCCCTGCATCAGCATGTGAGAAAGAGACCCTGAAGTTTCCCCCACTCAGCAGCTCTCAGACGTGCGAGGAGCCATAAATGCTACTGATGGCTCTGATATCCCGATTACGCTTCAGAGTTCACTCCCAGTCAAATGTTAGGATCCTGCTTTCATTCCTCACGTCTCCCACGCCGCCGCAGACGGCGGAGCGAGCCGGGCCATAAATTAGATCCACCTCAGTCGGCTGCTCCGCGAATATTCCCACCTCGCATTATATCACGCTAACCGGGACAACCTTGAAATCGACGCCCAACTTTCTGAAAACCTCAGTGTCTTTGCTTTAATAAATCAAACCTCATGAGCCTTAAGAGGATGTCAAGTGTGGGCCTGTGTGCATGCAAATGGAGCTCATAGAGCAGCTGTGGCTGTCAGGATCTACTGTATCTATGGCTGCATTTTTCTGACAGGAATTTTCAATATAATCTCTCAGCGCACTGCTCAAGTCACAGCTTAATTTACTCCCCACTTAGATGTATTTATAGTGCGAGAAACCTCATTTCTGCCCGGCATTAAAGCGTGCTTGGAGTGATCGATTGCAATTGCAAAGTGCTTGACCGTAGGACGGGTTTAAATGCATTTAGAGTGCAGTCAGGAGTGTAATCTGATTACACATCAACTCAAAGGTGGTCAGAACACGTGACTCCCTGGAACACAAGCGCAAAAATGAGTGATTCATGAAGCCCAGATGGGTTTAAATCAGATCTTAATGAAAACAACGTTTTCTTAAAGCCAATAAATTTCTGATTTCCAACTGATCGGGTTTTTTTAATCTCATTTGACCTCGATAAAAACAGTAATCTTAACTCCTCAGAGTTTTACTGGATTTCTGAAGTTTTCGGTGAGTTGAGCCAAACATCCTTCGTTATTACAAGGAAACGATCCAAGTTGCACAAAGAAAGGAGTCAGAAAAACCGCAAAGAGAATTTTTTTTTGGCCATCATCGTATAGGAAGTGAAGCGTAGCTGCAGGTGTTCTCCTGCAGGCTTCTGAGAGCAGAGGGAACGTATTGGGGTGAAGCCCGGAGGACATCATGATGCAGTCTGCATCAGAGCTGCCACACAAGTGAAGATTTGTTTTCCAGCCAAGACAAAGTGGAGAGCCGGCACTGTGGAGGAATGGCTTCCAAACAACTGTGTTAATGTCCTGAAATGGCACGAGGCAGAGCTCACGATTTTGTGACTGGACTTCAGTCGGGCTGCTTACACCCGATCCCCAGGAGAGCCCTCGGAGCCCGAGCTGCTCCGTAAAGAAGATTGAAGGAAAATTGCAGCTTGAATTGCTGCTCAGGTTGCATTTGAAGCCTCTGATCTGAGGCTGGGTGAACACTCAAAGGTTTATTTCACGTATAGGTTTCTGTGTTCACAGCGTGGGACTCTGGAGGCTGGGGAGGGGCGTCTGCTCCTGTCCGTCATTCAGATTCATGTACATATCAATGAATCTCAGCTAAAATCGAGTTAAATACTATAATGTGACTTGTGGATATTCATTCAAAAAGAAGACAGTGCTTTATGCAGCAACGTATCTGCATGTGTACAGTCCTGCACCGCGCGACAGTGACTGCAGTTATAAATAGACACCGTGTGAGTGCGTGTGTGTGTGTGTGTGTGTGTGTGTGTGTGTGTGTGTGTGTCCACAATATGGAGCTGTCCTATGTCTCACCTTGTGCCTGTGGAATTATTCACGAAGCAGTTACGCTCTGTTATGCGTCCATTAGGCACCATCTGTAGCCAACTGGGGTAAGGAAGGAAGGAGGGAAGGATGGAAGGAAGGAAGGAGGGAGGAAAAGAGGGTAAGAGGAAAGGTAGAGGCAGAAGATGGAGGGAGAGAGAGGATGAGAGCATCAGCTAAGCACCAAAAAGAGAGTTTTCAGCCGTAAACGTTGCATGGAAATAAGGAGACGGTGTGTGTGGCTGTTGATGTCTGCCTGTTGAGGGATCCAGACTGACTCTGTGATTTCTGTCCATAGATTACCTGTGGAAATGAGCCCCCCCCCCCCGCTCGCCTTCCTCTGCGGGAGCGTTGCCCCGGCAACAGATGAGCCAAGCCACCAGTAATCGGCGGAGTGTCCATTTTGTGGCCCGCAGTTTAACGAGACGGCGCGGCTCATGACAATGAAATCACGGCGACGAGCCGCCAAGTGCCGACACGCCGGGCTCGGCCCAACGAAGTGGATGGACCGACCCGGGAAGGAACCGGCCCTGGAAGCTGCCGTGTGTCCGGCCGCGTGGCACCGCTCAGCAGCGGCGCGGTAATACGAAGGCTTTCCTGACGTGTTGACGTGTTTGTGTTAAAGCTACGGCCTCGCTCAAACCCAGCAGATCTCCACGAGTGTGGCAGACTAAAACGAACATCTCCTGCATTAGCAAGAATCTCAAAGTCTTTGCAAGGATTTGGACTCCAACTCTCAACACAACAGAGCAGGAGCCTTCAAAGTAAAAGCAGTGGGCGGGTTCCCCTGGCAGCTTTTTTACCTTTTTCACTGGAACTGATTGAAAAGTTTCGAGTGGTCAGTATTGAGAGATTTACTCTTGTCCCTACTGAGATTGAATCCAACACCCCTGTGAGTGTATTTCAGTGTGTTCTCGTTTGTACTTGCCAGCGAATAGTCACAGTCATGTATCTTCCATCTCTCTCTGATAGGTCGCTGAACTCAGTCCCTGAGGCAGCGCATCGGAACAGACTCCTCCCACCGTGCTGCACAGTCAGTAAGCAGGTTTTTTTTCTGCTTTTGAACTGAACTCTGACTTGAATCGCAGTCTTGTCTTTTTTTGTCTGGTATTTGTGGGCACTGCCTGTAACTTCGATCCTGAGCGACTCTCTGCGGTCGATTCAGGACAAATCGGGAGTCATTTGAGACCTTCACCAGTTTCAGATCATTTTCCTAGCAGAGGAGTGAATCATTTCAAATGATCTGATGCTGCACAGATATTGATAAGCAATTAAATTTTTATAGTTTGCCTCGGAAGCGAATGACTTCACTGACAGAAATGACAAAGTTGGTTTAAAAACAGTTCCCAGGAAATGGTTGGACATGTATTTATACAGTGCACTTAAAGTGTTGTAACCTAATCATAACCAGTGCTTACGCACACACACCCACACGCACACACAAACACACACAAAAGCTCAAGAGCAGCATCACCTCCTCCGAACAAATGTTGAATTAAACCTTTCCAGACGCGTTGGACTGACAGGCTGCTCTGTTGCGCCTCAGGCAGGTCTGCTTAGTGTGTCAGTAATGTGAAGCTTTCAGTGTGAAAAAAACCAGCATCAGAGAATAAAAACATTTTAGATTTCAAACAACTTTGATGCTCTCTGACAGGCGAGCCATATGGCGCTGCATGAACTAATCCTTCTCGTTTCCCAGACATTCCTAAATGGATTATCTACTTGGCTGCTTAATACTATTTCATTTTCATTCTGTCACACGGAGTCCTTTCCCCATACATCACTCACACTGGGATTCAATTAGCATGGCAGTAATTAAGCAGGGGCTGCTTCTCCCTGAAATGCACACACATTGATTCGACAGGCCGCGAGTGAAAGCGGGAAGCAGGCGCGCGCGCGTGTGTGTGTGTAGAGAGTGTGTAAGTGTCAGGAAGATAATCTGGTGAATGTTTGCACATCTGATGCAGTTTCACAGAAAACATGCAAGACACACTGATAGGAATGTATCACCTCCACTGTATCAAACACACCAATCACTCTCCAACTTTTACCTTCAATGCAAAACAGAAGATTTCAAAATAAAAGTTTGAGTGAACTTCACTTCCAACACCCTCGTTCCCACAACAACCGCTCTCTGCGTCTACTTGCTTGAGTGTCTCGATATTAATTTGTGTTGCAGTGATGCAGATCAGCTACACAGCTTGTCCTGCAGCAGCGCAGGAGAGCGGTCGGTCGGTGCTCTCAGACGTGCACCTGCAAGTTTGGGCAGCCAATCACATGTCAGCTCTGCTTCCCACCGAAACAAGTGCCTGGTTCTTTGAAGTAAAATCTAATTATTGCTGCTGCACTTCTCCACCAATGCTGCTGCCTCTGAGCGTGTGTGTGTGTGTGTGTGTGTGTGTGTGTGTGTGTGTGTGTGTGTGTGTGTGTGTGTGTGTGTGTGTGTG
>JAUESE010000063.1:2205280-2216752 GCA_032274725.1 Malacoctenus triangulatus
CTGTGTTCTCTTCTCTGGTTGTCGGTTCCAAACCGGCTGGTTCCTGGTACTTGACGGTATCGGGGGGTGGGGGGTCTAACCGCGGCCTCAGCCTAAGTCCTGAAGCCCTTATTAAAGTTGGAGGAGAAAGTATTTCATTCGGCGGATGCAGATGTTGTGCGAACGCGGGGCCGGGAGATTTATTTCCTTCATTACGCCTTGAAAGCTGCCGGTGGAGCGCGGGAGTCCCCGGTCGCGCCGCGGCGCTCGGCTGAACGCTGCGAGACTGTTTACTGCTCATCAGCAGACAGCAGAAGTTTCGGAGGTGGAGTGTGTTCGCACGCTCGTAAGCACAGTCTTACAAGTTGTGGCTCGGCGCTGCGGGGGGGGGGGGGGAGCGCCGCGGGTTGCTGAGGCGGCGCGGCCCGGGAATCTCAATGAGCTGAGGAGGAGAAATGTTTAATTTCTGCACAAAAAAAAGAAAAAGCAACGCGCGGCAGCAAATGATCCTGCTCTGTTTGATCAATTTAACGGGTGTTTGATGGTTTGTGGAGCTTCACGCCGACGACGTCTTCATTAGTTAGAGGAACAAACAAACTAACCTGAAGGATCCGAGCCGACGCGGCGTCGGCGCGATCTTCTGACGCCGCTCGCTTTGCCGTGTTTGAGCTTCGGTCGCGTTAACCATTCACCACGCATTCCTAACTCGGTGGGCAGCTGTGATTGGCCCGTCTGCACCTGCCGGCTGATCGGCAACCTGCCGCTTTGTCAACGTGTGTGTTAACCCCCCGGCGAGGGAGGGGGGGAGAGAAGTGACCCATTCTGCTCTCCGTACGCAGTGAGAAAACTGGAGCCGGCCTGATGAGCGAAACTCTGTGAGTGGCAGCTCCACACACACCCCCTCCGTACACACACACACCGAGGCGTGACGGGACAAAAGTTTGGGGGACGTAACGACCTACTTTCACCGTCGCTTCCCTTTTTTCGTTTCAAACTAAAAGCACCTCTTTCAAAGCAAAAGGCGTTCCAACATCTGGCCGAGTCGCGTCGATCTCCTCCGTCCTCGCCTCGGAGGTGCGTTTGATTTCCCGCACTGCGAGGGGCGAGGCCTCCCACAGGTGAGGGGGGTGGGGGGGTGGGGGGAGGTTGTTCTCCACGTACGCAGCACCTGGGAGTCAACCACGGGAGACAGTTGGATGCAGCTCCGGGATGAAACAACACGTGAGACTTGCCTGTAAATTAAAGACGCTCGTGTCTTTTTTTTCCCTCCCTTCATTCGCTGGTGCAACACAGCCGACATTAGCGAAGCCTTGAACACTGATTCCCAAAGCAGAGACGCCCCCCCTCCCTTCCCTTCTCCCCCTTCTATCACTCTCTTCTCTCCTGTGTGCCATGCTTAAAGCAGAAAAGCACCCTTCTCTCTATCTCCTCCCCCCCTCCCTCCCTCCCCCTCCCTCGTCAGGGAGGTGAAAAACCTCCTCGGATGGTGTCGAGGCTCCTTTGCTTTCAGGAGCGGCGGGATTGGGGGAAGGGAGGCAGAGGCAGGGAGCCGGAGCTCCGCCTCCCGTCTCCCAGAGCCCCGCTGAAGCTGCTGGCAGGCAGGCGGCACCAGGGCAGGAAGCAACGCGCCGGAGGACTTCAAAATAAAGGCAGCTCAGCTGTCGTTGGCTCATTTCTGACGGAGAGGGACTTATAATCTCTCTATGACAGGGGCGTATCTGGCTTATTTTAACTCAGGGGGCCACAGTCAACCTGAATCAGTGTCGAGGTGATTCAACCAGCATAATTATGCTTTATTTAACTTTAACTGACAATGAAGAGTCAATTAAACGCAGTTAACTTCTGTTTTCGTGGAAATCAGTCGTAATTTTCGCTTGAATTCGATGATTGTGCTGCCACCTGCTGGTCAGTTGTGGATCTTATCACTGCGATACACAAGTCCAGTTGACCTGTTTAAACTCCTGCATGCACATGAGATCACATCAGTGGCAGGAACGACTTTAGCACCAGCTTTTGCCCCCTGAGGGGGCAGTTATGTTCGCCAACCAGCAGGGCACATTTGCATGTTTTTTGCCTCCCAAGCAGGCAGATTATCTTGTTTTTAACCATTAAATGTTTATTATTATGATGCTTTTTTCACCCAAAAGGGCAGTTGAGTGTTTTGCCAATCAGAATGGTAATTTAGTGCATCTTCCCCCTCGGTTTCCATTGTGGGAAAATCAAGAACAGCTTGTTCAACGGGGAAGCTTTTATTTTGATAGTCCTGCAGGATGCGCTCATCTGCGCCGCGCCGGTTTGATCGCCGCGTCTCGGTGTCCACTCAGCCTCTGCAGCCCACCGCTGCCGCTTGCAGAGGAACACACACCGAAACCGCGCACGCACGAACACACACGCACTCCCTCTCCCCGCACACACACGCGCGCACACGCGCGCGTCCACGCAGCCTGACTAGGTAATCTCGGACGCCCCTCTCTCCGGCGGCAGAGGACGCTTGGACGGACCGCGGACGGGGGTCGGTGTCTCGCCTCAGTTCTACCCGGGATTTGGTTCATTTCCACCGGACTCGGCCGGCGATGCGGGAGCAGCTTCGGAAGTGAGTGCTGGAAGGGGGGAGGGGGAGGAGGGGGGGAGGGAAGGAGGGGGAGGCAGGCAGGAAGGCAGGGGTGGGGGGGTGGATAAATAATGGTGATGGCAATTGTGTCGGTCGTAATGCAGTAAACCTGTTCACACAGGCAGCGCGGCGGGTGTTTGGAGGCTGAGGGGGGGCCGAGCCCCCCCGACGCTCCGCACCGAGCGGATCAGCTGCGAAATGCGCAAAGCTGCAGTCCGCCGCGTCTGAAACGGGACGGAGAGGCGGCGTGAGTGCGTCCGGGACTCCGGGACGCAGGTTGTGTGTCTCTACCCCCCCCTCCCCCCCCTTCTCACCCCCCCTTCCCCTTCCCACCCCCCCTCCTGTGGGAGAGCTCGGGTGAATGTCACCAAACGTGCACGATGAAGTTGGACGCTGATGCTGGAGGAGGGAGCGGGCGGGTTGGCCGCGGGATCGGCGCACATCGGAGCGCAGAAATACCGAAACAGCCCGAGCGCCTCCTCCTCCTCCTCCTCCTCCTCCTGCTCCTCCTGTTCCTCCGGCGGCGGTGTGCGGGGCAGAGGATGCAGCAGCCTCCCGTGTCCACGTCCCGCTCCTCCGGCTCAGCTGCCGCTGCCATGTTGGAGTAAAACAGGGACGCGGAGCGCGTTCAAGCAGCAGCTCGTGCAGACGGAGCCGCGTTCATTTGCCCGTATGTGTTTGAATTCGGCCCGACGGGGATGCGTGTTTATTGACGTGCGCGTGTGCGGGTGCGCGTTGCCTTTTTTGCATGACAAAAAGCGGCCGGCGGAGCGCGCGGGGCTGCGGTGCATTCCTTCACACCCGGCGGCCCCCGCGCACCTCCAGGCGCGGACCCGACTCGCGGCGTCTGGAGCCCGAGCGCGCCGGGCTGTGCGCGCCGGGCTGCGCTGCATCGCCCGGAGAAACGTCACCAGGCCCCGACGTAAAGCGCGTGTACGACGCCACGGTCATGCCGGCGTCGATGCGTCGCAGGTGGAGCGGCACGCGCAGCCGCTCCGGCGCTGCAAGTTTCTCTGAAAGGAGGGCAGGAGATGCGGGGCGGGTGCGGGGTAATTACAGGTGTGTGCGCGGCGGATGGAGGAGCAGGAGACTCACGCATCCAAGGAGCGCTGCTGACGTGCTCAGGCATGATCAGGGTGTGTGTGTGTGCGTCTGTGTGTGCGTGTGTGTGTGGCTGATTATCGTCCTGATCTGTGGGTTCGTGCAGGGGAGAATCTGAGCACTCAGAGACGAGATGTGAGAAAGTTTCCCCACATTAAAGCTGCAGACTTCTGCTCGTTATTCCATGTTGGAGTTACTCATCAGGGAAATCACAGCCTGACATGTCTACACCTGCTGTTTTCTTAGTCAGTTTTGTTATTTTTCATTGAAAGGAAGGAAAGGAGTTGCCAAAACATCCAGAAAGACAGAAATCGGCTGGAAATCTGGTTAGTTATCACCTCATGATGTGACTCCTCTTGGCTGAGTGATGGTCGGGGGGTCTCGGGGGGTTCAGGGTCGGACCGTGAGACGATGCAGAGTTGGACTGATAAGGCATTCAGTCTTCTCTGGGGCCGGATGGATAATGTGGAATTACACCGCGCCGCGTTTTAAAAAGTGATCGTACTTCTATCTGCCGTCGCTCACCAGCGGCTGCGGTGGTCGGAGGCCGTTCCCTCGCTCGCCACATCGATCCCGGGCGAGCGGAGGCTGTGGGAACAAAGCGTCTGTCAAAGGTCACCGCCGAGGGAACTGGTGGAGCCGGAGCTCCGCTCCTTCCTTTCTTTTTTAGCAACGCACGCGTCTTTTTTACCCTCCTCCTCGCGCCTCTTCATGATGTTCATTTAAAAAGGTGCAACCAAGTCATCATGTTTCCCAAACAGCAGCTCTTTAGTTCCACAAACGATCTGCGGGAGGATAATTGCTGCGTGCGAGCCCTCGGGTTCTGTCAGCACTTTGCAGTTTCCTCCTTTTAATACACAGCTGATGAATTTTGGGCTCCCGGCTCTTCTCTCTCTCCCCCCTCCCTCCCTCCCTCCCCCCTCCCTGTGGGCCGTCGTCTCCAGCTCATTCAGACGCTCAGGAAAACACTGGGAGGAAGACGTCGCCCTCGCTCATAAACCGCCTTTAATCATTCATTCAAGAGCCATAATTGACTGCGGCGAGGAGTGACACTCGTGTCTCCGCGCGGCTCCATTATTTAAAGCGCCGATCTGTCACCGTCGCAGCCAGCTGCCTGTCCGACGCAATGTGAGGCATTGTGCGCTTCGCACGTGTGTGGGTGTCGCCGCGACGCCGCAGACGGGTTGTTGTTTCTTTTTTCGGAGGCGCTCTGAAATCAGCGCCGGTTTGTCCGACCTCCAATCAGGAGCTCCGTCCTCCGGCGCCTCCTGCTGCTCCCACACCAGCAGGAGTTTCGAACCAGCGATCGATTCGGAGACGTTTGGTTGCTGTGGAGACAAACGAGCGCCTCTCTGGTTGTGGTGACGCAGGGGGAGTTTGTCGTAGAGCATCTTCCTCCTCGTGCTACAACACAGTTGTCGGAAAACAGTTGCCAAGTTCGCTCTGCGTCTCCGGGAAGTTCCTGGACTTTCGAGTCTCGTCGCGTTCCCCCCGCCCTCCCTCGCCCGGCTTCTGTCGGCTCGCCCTCGAGCAAGGCAGCGCGGCGGCGAGGGCTGTCGGAGCTGCGGTAGTTTATCTTTTGACAGTTTACGACGCGTCGTCAACGCTCCGCGCGTGTCCCGAGGCCACCATCCGTTTTTCGGGGGGGGCGTCGGCGTCGGCTTTCAAACGGCACAAAGGAGGAAGTCAAAGTGGCGGCGGCTCCGTTCCTGCAGGCGCCCGCTGATTTACGACGGCTCCTTTGTGTCTCCGCCTTCATCAATCCCGGCGGGACATCTGGTTGGAGGTGCGACGCCGGCTGCGGTTCGGGAGATCGTGGACAAATCGGCGTTTTAGAAAGGAAACCCTGGGCGACGGCGAGGGCGGGGGCGGGAGCGGCCGATCCTCGCTCTGACATTAAGTCAGCAGCCCAATGTAATGCGATACTTTATCGATCCCTTCGGGGGAAGTTGTCTTTAGAGGGGGGGGCCGCGGGCTGAAAGACAACCTGAGGCTCAAGGACACACGAGCAGGGCGGGGCTCCGTCCTCTCCTGGGGGACACATTCCTTCAAAAACCACCCGAGTCTGGATCGTTTCTCTCCGTTCAACCTCCTAAAAACACGTTTTTATCCCCAATTCGGAAGAATTTCCATCTCCTGACGTCACGCCGAGCTCGTCCTCTGCCGTCTAGTCTGTCCTGGAACCAGCTTCAGAGGAGGCGAGCTTGCTGTTTGCGTGGCTGGGAGGGTTTGTGAGTGTCTCTTCACCGCGGGACCCCTCGGCTCGTTGCGTGGAGAGGCAGAGTGGGAGCGAGGCGGAGAGGGGCCCGACGAGTGCAGCCGGTGTTCCCTTTATTATTTCTGCGTGCTTTCCACGCCGAGGTCAACTGCAGGTGCGCCCGAGTGCGAGCGACTCAACACGTGTGCTGTTAATAAGCCGGGTCGACGCGGCGTGTTCGACGCTTCCGGGGCGATGACCTTTGACCTCGAGTCAGGAAAGTAGTACAGGCGTGTGTGTGAGAGAGAGAGAGAGAGAGCGTCCGAGTGGAAGATTACACCGGTGAGGAGACGGCTGTTACAATCCGCAGCTCAAATCAGGTCACTGCGCATTTCTGGGTCATTTTTAAATAAACGCGGCGGCGACGATGCCTGGCGTGTGTTTGGGCTCCCGTGCCGCTGTTGTCAGATCTGGAACAGTGCGCCAAAAAACTTGGAGGGAGCGCGGCGTGGACGACGCAGGACGTCCCTCCGTGATGAATAAAAGATGGAGGAAGGAGTTCCTGCTCCTCCTCCTCCTCCTCCTCCTCCGGCGTGATTAATGGCTCGTATTCAATCTTCGGCGCCCCTCCGGTTTGGACGCCGTCCTCCACGTCCCCTCGTCGAGTCACGAGGACGGGAGAGTGACACAGCAGCCTCCTCCCCCTCCCTTCTGATGTGTTTTGGACGCGGCAGCTTCCGACGATTATTCGAGGAGAAACAGCGCGGTCGTCGTTCGTGACAGAAAACTCAAACTCCGACTCGTCAAAGTCTGAATTTCGCTCCACGCCGACGTCTGACGCCGTGTCTCTGTGTCCCCTCGCAGCCACCAGACCCAGACGACATGCTGGGACCATCCCAAGATGGCCGAGCTCTACCAGTCCCTGGGTAAGCTCCTCCAGAGAGACAGCAGCTCTGCGGCTCTCCTCCGTGTGTGTCTCTAACTGTATTCTTTCCTGTTTTTCCGCAGCGGACCTGAACAACGTTCGCTTCTCCGCCTACCGCACGGCCATGAAGCTGCGGCGGCTGCAGAAGGCCCTCTGCCGTAAGCGCGCCGGACGCCGGCTATAAATAGCCCCCCCCCCCTCCCCCCCCTCCTCCTGCATGCGTGTGTCACGCCGGGGTTCCTTCCCCGCCTTCCAGTCCTCTCCTCCGGCACCGCGAGCAGCTCCTCTCGCCGGCCTCCCACTCGCATCCTTTTGTTCTTTCATTTCCTGTCCCGCGCTCGCCGCGCTCGCCACGTTCGGCTTTTTATTAATTCACCTCATTTGCCGCGACGGCCGCTTTTCTTCGCCGTCCGGCGGTCCCCCCCCCCCCCCCCCCTCCTCTTTATCTTCCTCGCTGCTCTCAGTCTGTCAGTGTGTGTGTGTTTACTCATCCTTCTCGTCTCTCGCCGGTGGAGCTGCCGAGGGTGTGAGCCGCCTACAAGCTGTTCTGCGTGTGTGATGCGTTTTTAGCCGTGTTGATATCGTCGAGGCGTGCTAAAAATACAGACGAACAGGTTCGCTGATTAACCTCGCCGCGGCTGAATTATTCCCTTTCTACTCGGCTCAACCTCCGACTCGCGGCGGTCCCACCGGCCAGCCGGTCTTCCCCTTTTTTATTATTCTCTTTGCCTCCTTCCGATTTGCTTCAGACGTGCTGGTTATTATCTAATTTCAGCACCTTTTACTTTGAAAAACATGTTGTTTTTTCAGATGAAGGGAACTCAGCTGTTGCCTCAGACGTGTTTGCAAGAAAAAGCGAACGAAAACAAACCTCATGATTCAAATTCTCAACAAAATAATGATGTAATAACTGAAGATTTGAATCTTTTTGGTGTAGAACGGAGTCAGGCCTGTAGGTGGCGCCACCACGAGGAAAACGCAGAGAAAACAGGAGAGCGAATCGTGCTAAATACTCGATTTGTTTTCGAATGTTGAAGATAAAGGAGGAAGTTTGTGTAACGTCGCAGCGCGTCTGTCTGCTCGCCGCCTCGCTCGCCCTCGGAGCGAAGAAGGAGCGAGCGAGACAGCCGGCGTGGCGTCTCCCGCCGCCGTCTGCGCCGTGAGTCACCAAACTCGCGCCGGAGCGAAGCTGCCAGACAGCGTGCGAGCGCGAGCGCCGTCACCGCCGCAGCTCGCCAACGAAGCGAGTAAACTCGCCATCTGGCTGTTCGAGCCTATCATTAGCCCCGCCCCCTGTCCCCTCCCCCTGCGTCCTTTAGTGGACCTGATGAATAATAAAGATGAATTATGTGATGTTTTATCGATCGTCTCTCCGCGTCAAGGACACGTTGAATGTTGTGAACTCACTCGGCACGGTTGAAGGACGGCGGCGGCGCCGTGTATGCGTGTGTTTGTCCTCGCTCCACCTGTGGGCGTGGCCTCCCGGCCGGCCGGCGACGTGACGTGCGTTGTGTCTCCGTGCAGTGGACCTGCTGAGCATGCCGACGGCGTGCGAGGTGTTCGACCAGCACGGCCTGAAGCAGAACGAGCAGCTGCTGGACATCGCCCAGCTGGTCACCTGCCTGACCAGCCTCTACCAGCGGCTGGAGCAGAGCCACGCCCACCTGGTCAACGTCCCGCTGTGCGTCGACATGTGCCTCAACTGGCTGCTCAACGTCTACGACACGTACGTGCTCGCCGCCGCCGCCGCCGCCGCCGCACCAGGGTTTTTTTTCCCCCCTCGCTGACGTGTGTGTTTGTCTCTCCAGAGGTCGCACCGGGAAGATCCGCACGCTGTCCTTCAAAACGGGGATCATCTCGCTCTGCAAGGCCCACCTGGAGGATAAGTACCGATGTGAGTGGCCGAGGGGCGTGGCCAAGGGGCGTGGTCAAGCGAATATTTAAACGCTTGTTCACGAAACCAGCTGATAACGTAAATCAGGAAGATTGGAGCGATGGAGGAAGTTGTCAGAGAGATCACCTAAAACTGACACTCCTCCTCCTCCTCCTCCTCCTCCTCCTCCTCTTCCTCCTCCAGTCCTGTTCCGGCAGGTCGCCAGCGCCACGGGCTTCTGCGACCAGCGCCGCCTCGGCCTCCTCCTCCACGACTCCATCCAGATCCCCCGCCAGCTGGGCGAGGTGGCGTCCTTCGGCGGCTCCAACATCGAGCCGTCCGTCCGCAGCTGCTTCCAGTTTGTACGTGCGACGGGCGTCGGCGTCGGTGTCGTCGGTTTCCTTCGTCTAACTCCGCCTCCTTCCGTCCTCAGGCCAACAACAAGCCCGAGCTGGAGGCGGCCATGTTCCTGGACTGGATGCGCCTGGAGCCGCAGTCCATGGTGTGGCTGCCCGTGCTGCACCGCGTCGCCGCCGCCGAGACCGCCAAGCACCAGGCCAAGTGCAACATCTGCAAGGAGTGTCCCATCATCGGCTTCAGGTCGGTGCGGTGGATGCCTGGGAAGACCCCCCCCCCCCTCCCCCCCCACCCGACGGGCTGCCAAACGCGTCGTGTGCTTCATTTCATTACCAAGACGCAATAAAACACTAAATTAATTTCATTTTCAATCAGTCGTGAATTACGCGAACCTCGATAGTGAGGAAGGTTCCTGATTTAGCTGCGTGAAGTCGCATTTTAATAAATCCATGACGCACATGTTGGCTCCAGACATCCCATAATACCTGCGTAGAGCGGGGGTCTCCGGCGGCGCGAGGGGGGGGCGTGTCCTCGGCCCCTCGCGACGAGAGCGGGCGATAAATCTGAACGGAGAGTCTCCCAGCCGGAGGATAAATTTCTCGTTTAGGCAGCGAGCTGAAAGAAGTTTTAACTGCTGCGAGGAAACACAGCCGTAAATTGACCCTCCTTTTATTGATCTCCTCCCTTTTCTTCTCTTTTGTTTCCTCCTTTTTTCCCTCCCTCCCTCCTCCTCCTCCTCCTCTTCCTCCTCAGATACCGGAGCCTGAAACATTTCAACTACGACATTTGCCAAAGCTGCTTCTTCTCCGGCCGCGTTGCCAAGGGACACAAGATGCAGTATCCCATGGTGGAGTACTGCACCCCGGTATGAGAGTACACATGCATATATTTTCCCCGCCTGTTAATGAAATGCAAATGGGAGTGGGCGGGGCCACTGCGCCTCACAGAAACCTCCATAAAGTGTTGGCAAACCGACATGTTTACAGGAACGGTTTTTTTCCTGCTTGGGAATTAAGTTTCTCAAGAAATGAGCAGAATGTGGAGACTTTCTGCATCATACATGGTCAGTTTGACAGTCTGATGCCACCTAGTGGCCAGAACGGTAAAATATGTCGTCTGAACTCAGAAGAAGTCAAAGTTTCTGGCTTGTTTGAATAATTTTAGGGTGTTTTTTTTGAACAGTGAGTCAAAAAATGAAAGGGTGAAAGAAGGCTGAGTCTGTCGCTGTGGCTAGAAATGAAGTTTGTGTGTCTGTGTGCATGCGTGTGTGTGTGTGTGTGTGTTGCTGTGTGTTACTGTGTGTGTGTGCCCCCGCCCACTGAACAAAGCCCCCTTTGTGTGCTGTCTCCCTGCAGACGACTTCAGGGGAGGACGTGCGGGACTTTGCCAAGGTGCTGAAGAACAAGTTCAGGACCAAGCGCTACTTTGCCAAACACCCGCGCATGGGCTACCTGCCGGTGCAGACCATCCTGGAGGGCGACAACATGGAGACGTAAGACCCCGCCCCCCACACACACACACACACACACACCTTGTGAGAGATCTTTATGCCACCTTGAATCAAACATAAGCAGTAAATCAGCGTTTCGAGTCCTGATGGTTTGTAAACTCTGGTGGTGTTTGAGTGAGAGCCCACCGGTGCGCACGCCGGCACTCAAGCTGGTCGCGCCGACACGGTGGCTCCTCCCCCCTCGCCGCTTCCCATACGACAGCTCCCATCCTGCTTTGCTGCGTGGCGTCCTCCCACTTCCTGTGTCATCATCTCACGTTTCTTTGTCTTGCAGTCCTGTCACTCTGATCAACTTCTGGCCCGTTGACCATGCGTGAGTACCCGGCGCGCGCACACACACATTCACACACTCACACACACACTCACACACACTCATCAGTCATTGTGTGACATCATCTTGTCGGCTGTGTGACGTGCTGCTCTTGCTCATCGCTGCTTGACCCACAACAGGACCAGTCATTGGCTCACAAACAGGCTGATCTCAGCCTGTCAAAATAAAACTTTCCCTCACCAACTTTTATTCTGAAGGCTGCTGCTACACATTGATGAGGGAGTGTGTTTTCTCAGCCTTTTATTCCCGTTGTTCTCTGGTGTTTTGGAGCTTAACGAAGCGGCTTTTAAAGTGACGTGTTGAGAAGTTCGGCTGATCCGCGCGCCGTCTTTCTTCCATTCACGGCGTCGGTGCACGCCGCCGTTATTGATGTTGCCGCGCAGGAAGACTTCCAAAGCCTCCAAGGTGCCCGCGTGAGAGCAAACTTTCCTCCCGCACTTCTCAAGGACGAAGGCGGAGTGAAATTCCTCCGAGGTCGGCGCTTAATGATGTCAGAATCGTGATGCGAGGCGCCGCGACGCAGCGCTTCCTGTGTTTCACAGCTTCACGCGTCTGCTGCTCATTCTGTCGCTTCGCTCATCGCTCTCT
>JAUESE010000063.1:2282077-2297720 GCA_032274725.1 Malacoctenus triangulatus
CACACACACACACACACACACACACACACACACACACACACACACACACACACACACACACACACACACACAGACCTCTGCATACAGGGGCGCCTTGGCAGCGCTTGGCGCCGCAGCCTGGGGTCTCTGAAGCTGCCTGGTGTTGATAGGTTCCTGCTGGTACCCCCCCTGCCCCCCCCAACCCCCCCCAACCCCCCCCCAACCCCCGTTCACACATCCAAAACGCGTCGCTGGCTGCCACCTGCTTCTCCCATTCAACAAACGCCTAATTAACTTTGACCTGGGAAAACCTCGCCTAATAATTCTGGAGTCAAGCGATCGATTGACGACCATAAACGTTGAACGTGATATTTCGGGATGCCGAGTGGCGTCGATACGATCCGCGTTTCTCCCCTTGAAGTCGCTGCTTTTCTGCTCCGATTGATCCATTTATGAATATTTGGTGCAACATTAAAATGATAATCTGTTTGTCTGCAAAAAAAAAACTACGAGCGAGCCGGCTCGCCAACTTCTGCTCCTGCTTGCCAAAGAAACTCAAGATGTTTGTTTGGTGCAACTTTGGGGATGGCGGCGCCGGCTGGCTCGTTCTGCCGTCTCGGTGTAGCAGCGCTGCACTTCTGCACTCTGACAAGCCCGAAGTGGCGACGAGAGAGAGAAACTGTTGGAAATCTCCGGAAAAGTTGGACCAACTTCACGTCGAACGAAAATACCAGCACGCACGCGGGACTGAGACGCCTCCTTCGCCTTAATTGCTGAAAGCGGCTTCGAGGAGTCGCGTGGACTGCTGCGGTGGAGTTTAAAGCTGCCTTTCAAACGGTTAATCGGGCCGATCACGTGAGTGAGGCTGCTGCTGCCTCTCTGCAGGAACAAAGCTGGAGCCAACAACCCAGTTGAAGCTAATTTACTGCATCTCTGTTCACGCTGATAAAGCTGCGGCATGATTTTTTTTCTTACCTGAAGCAGAGACGAATTCACACATAAAGCCTTCGATGATAAAACACGGCTGTTATAACGAGCGCACCGAGGCACTCAGACAATCGATGTGAATAACAACACTGGATGTGGATGATAATTCCCCCATATGGAAGTGTTCACCTCTGTTTTACTGCGGGACTGTTATGAAAGTCAGTCGCAGGCAGACGGGAGAAGGGTGCAAGAAAGACAAACAAACGACAGCACACGGAGAATCTCTGTCGGATTCCACTTTGTTTGCCTCCTTGCTGGAAACCCATCTGGGTCCAAGCTGGCAGCGGTTTACAGCTTTGCCACCACGGAGCGTTTACACCGATAACTTTCAGCATCACCCAAGTAACATCGCCTGATTTCCACCACACGAAATTCCATTTTTCGTCGTCTTTTCTCTCTTATTTTTAACCCTGCGTTTGGAATCAAAGCTGTGTGCACGAAGCTTCAAAAGAAAAAGGGAGGAGAGACAGAAAAAAAGATCTTTTCTTGAAGCCTTTTCAACTCATTAAACCAGCAGCTGCAGCAGCTAATGGGCCGAGGACCCGATGATGCACAAGTCCCCCAAAAACCACTTTGTCTTTGCTGTGTCGCTGTCATAATTGAAATCAATATCAATACCGTGTCAGTGCATGGAAGGATGCTCGATATCTTGTATCAGGCCTGCAGTTGGCGGGCTGAAGGGAGAGAGAGAGAGAAAGGGGGGAGAATAAAGGGGGGGTTTGCATGTTTATGGTTAGCCTGAGTTGAGGAGATTAAACCCCGTCGCTGCCAAGACAGCTGGCACGGTGAGCACTGCTGCTCTCGCAAGGAACCAGCAAAAGAAAGTGAAATCTTCCCTCACAAAGACGCACTCTCTGGGCACTTTTGGGGTTCTTTCTGACGAGAACGTCTTCGTCCAAAAGGAAGAAGTCGTTTTGGGCCTGTCACACAGAAAACTGCGTTCACGAGCGACATCCAACCAACGCGGGAATATAATTCAACAATTAGGCAGGAAAACGTCGCCCGACAGGTCCCGAGGAGCTCAGGCACGCCGGCTCACTGACTCGCTTTACAGTTTCAGACTGGATGCTCGTGTATTAGTCAGATCGTAATTACCTTTTTGGGGTTCAGCACACGATCCACCGTTCACACCGAGCACCTGCGCTCTGCAGCTGCCTTCCTGCTTCCGGTTTCTCGCGCGTTTCCTGCCGTTTGAATCCCTCAATCACCGCTCGAGCTCTCTGAGGCTTCCACACCTTTCCTCTTCAAAAGAGATCTCTTTTCATTTTGTCACCGCGGTGATTCATCAGAAGGAAGTGAAAAGGGGGCCGCTCAATGACTCACGTTTCAACCGATTCTCCACAGCCTCCGAGAGAGAACCTGTTTCCTTCCTTTCGCGCCCGTGATGATTGACAGGAGGCTACTTTTTGGCAGATTACTCATAAATCGGTCCGAGGAATATCGACTCGCTGCGAGGACATCACAGCTCTGTTGCATAAATTCCTGTTCTATACCGCGCGGATCTATTCTGGTCTGTGGTGAGGTCGGGACCTCCAAATCCCTCCCACTGCTGAAGGAGGGAAAATATTGTTTCTTTACATGGGAGGCAAGGTGCTGCCTGACTCACCGCTGTTATGAGACAAATATCCACAACACCTCAACTGACACATCCTCGCTCCCTGTAGCATGACCGCTCGCTGCTCAAACACTGGGCACACCGGCGAGGGGAGGCAAGTCTGCGCTTGGCTGGCTGACAGGGGGAGGAGCTAAAAAAGCTGCATGACACCTTCACTTTGTCCGTCCTGGAACCGAATCTGCACGTCTGATGTGTTCTTCATGTGTCATTCGTCAAAGTTTTGCGGCGGCGGTGACTCCGCTCTCTGGCCAGACATCTGAAGCGGCGCCGTCTCTCCCCCGTCTCACGCTGAGACACACAATTCAGGACTTGGCCCGAGAGCCCAATGTGAGAGCAAAGACGGCGCGGAGGGGAAGCGCCGTCCAACCAAGGTCGCGCTCCGGGCACAGAGGAGCCGCTGTCATCTCCGTCCAACCTGGACGCGCGCTCGCGCTGCCGCGGCCAGACGGAAAGCAATATGGCCACCTGTTTGGCTGGAGAGGCAGCGAGGGCAATTAGTCTCGACCAGGCAACACACACTCCTGCTGCTGGGAGAATGATGATGAGGGGAGAAAGTTTGCCGGGTCTTTGTTTTACCGAGAGAAACCTCCGGAAAGGTTAAAGTTTGCGCAAAAAAGGCATTAAACAACTTAGGAAAATTAAAAAAAGGCTTTAAATTAATGTCTCCTGCTTTGCTAGCAGTTTCCGCGGCTCCCTCCACGTCGGGGTCAACGCGAGGGCTAATCTAATGGCTGTAAGGAGCGCCGCGCTTAACTGCCACACTAAAAAGACGCCTTAAAATTTAAAGCAGGTGGCTCTCGGGCGCCGAGCCGTCGCGCGAGGAGTTGCCAAGCGAGGCCGCGCCGCTGCCGGGGATCCATATGCTCCGAGGAGGAACGAGCCATCGAGACAGGATCCATCCAGCTGCTGGTGGAGGTGAGAGTCAGCGAGGAGCCGAGCAGCAGCGAGGAGCAGCTGCAGTCTGCTGAGGGAGCAGCCGACGAAAGCAGTCCAAAACCTCAAACATGTACCGTACATTCCGGACTACGAGACACTACTTTTTCCCCACACGTTGATCAATGAAGCCTATCAGATGGTGCGGTTAATGTGTGTTTTTTTTGCCTGGTAACGGGAGACCAATCAAATTCTCTCATGTTGTTCAGATATCCAATGAAATTGCACCAGTGGATTATAAACGCGTGGAGCCGTGTCCAAACGTCAACCATCACCAGCAGGTTTGAGGACTGCGAGTTCAGACACTGAAGAAGACTTTTATGGTTTAAGTGTACAGGAGGAAGATGAAGAAAGCAAGCGATCTGTCACTTTTTTTTGGTAGACTGCAATATATTTTTAGATTTTACCAGTGTTAGGAAGTAAAAAATACGTATGTCACGTAATTTGTGTGTTCCGTTAGCTACGTATATTTAGAAGTTACAGGTACTGTGTGAAATAAAGCATCTTTAATGTTTATTTGTGCTAATATATGGCTTAAATTGAAAGTTTAAAGAACCTCATGTGTAATATGTTACTGTGTAAATATTTCTTACATTGTGGGATACCTGCTGCTTAAAAGTAGTCCGGAATTTACAGTAGATGTTGAGAAACACAGCGAACTGTCGTCGTTGTTTACAAGCGCAATAAAAACTCGATAATAATCCCATTTCTTAGTTTTATGATGATGTGAAATCAGTCGACAAATATTTAACTCCAGTTTGCGGAAGGATTATGGATTTACTGCAATAAGGAAGCCGACAGAGCCGTTGGTGTGTTCAGTTACTGTATCACGACAGAAAACAAACACCGAGTCTTTTTTTCTCATTTCCTACACGTCTGAGAAATTCTGCTCTCTGTCTGCAAACCGAGACGTCGTCGTGTTTGGGTCGGGACCCGTCTCACCTTGAGCTTTCGCCCGCCCTGCTGGCGGCAGTTCGCGCGGCGTTTCATCCTCCATCTTTATTTATCAGGCGCGAGCTGATTGCTGATAACAATCGCTCATTTAAAGGGCATTTAGCGTGACGATCCTGCCGCATTAATGGTGGTATAAATAAATCAGTGGGGGAGATTAGTCCACAATGAGAACAGGTAAAAAAAAAAAATCGCGGCCCCGACGACTCATTAGGTTTGATTCTTTCGCTCGTTACTTTGGGGCGTGTTTTCTAAAGACGGGGAGGAGACGCCGAGCGCCTCCGTACGCAACAGCCGAACAGCCGGGACGACCTGCGACCTTCGTGATCGCCGACACGCAGGTGCGATTCAGGAACACTTAAGCCATTAGGAGTAAAAATAGAAAACAATACCCTAGCAGACTTTCTGTAAACCACATGCCAAAGCCCAATCTATGATTAATAGGTCTACCCAGAGATGGGAAGTAGTGTTGGCACAGACAGGGGGCCGTATATCTTCATACCGGAGCGCCGCAGTCGGATCTCCGTGCTATTTTCTGCTAAGGGGAGCAAAAGCCGTCAGCCATTTTTTTTTGTCTCTCCTTCCCGAGTTTGTCCCGAGACAGGTGGGGAGGATGCGGTCGCCGCGGAGACCAGGGATCGACTTTCCGAGGTCAGACGGAGGGAGCGCAGCCGTGCGGTCACGCTCGGGCGCGTCCCTGCCGGGTGGAGTCGGCCTCCTTCGTGACTGTCCCCTTCATTAGCGCGCTTATGTTAAACACTAATGGGGTGCGTTTCCGTGCCAAGAAGCCCCTCCCATCACCCCCCACCCCTGGTTTCTAATATGACAGTCAGGATTTATACCTCCACGCCGCGGGGCATATTAACCATTTGGGACAGCGCAACGTCTTGTAACCACTTTCATCTGTAATAACCCAAGGTAAGACACCATCATATTTCATCCCCTCTGTGAATCCTAAATGATCTCGCTCACTTTTTCCCCTACTTCACCCCAACTCCCCCCCTTCTGCCTTCATCGCTGCCCCCCTTCATCTTTATCTCCCCCCCTGCAGGGGCTCCACTCATCTGGAGACCTGCCAGGAATGCAGATAGGATCACTCACAGATGTACAATAACTTGAGGGGAATAAATATGCCCTAATTGAGAGAAATGATGTAATATTGATTCCAGGGCCTCTGAACCTTTGGCATCGACGGAGCGCTCTGCCGAGCCGGTGACATTTAGAGCGATGGCTGCTGTGCTGCTGGATGCGTGTGATGTCGGCGAGAGGTGTTGCTGAGGCTGAGCTGGGAGACACCTTTGATTTCTCGCTCTCTCTCTCAAGGAAAACTCCAAATGTGATTCTGGGGGGAACTTTTTGCCTGAAAAATGCAACGGAGGGGCCACCGAGCTGCTGTGCTGTTTAACCCTTTCACTTGATTTCATCTGTTTGGTGGCAAAATTCCTCCATCAGCTTTATCGACTGAAAAACTGTAAATAAAGGATTTTTTTATTCTATATTTTTCATTTTAAATGACTTTTTTTTGCAAGAAATCTCTCAATTTATCTTTAAAATGGACTTTGCTGTTTTAAATTGTGAAATAATGTCAATAAAACTTGATTTTTCTGCAAGAGTACAGCCTGAATTGATAACATGCAAACAAAGGTGCATCAATATGTCTCCTGGTGAGGGTGATAAAGGGTTAATTTACACCCTGAACATGTGTTCAGCTTCGACCTGAGCTGTGAACGCTGGTGAGGGCTGTTAATATTTGATGGTGGTTGCAGGCTGCCTTCAGGGTTACAGTGAAAACAAACACCGGCAGACCCGTTTAAACAGGCGCACTAACTGTGCACACGCTGCAGGTGAGCGCTGCACCGACTGTTGGACAAACAAACGAGAGAAAGGAACAACAGCAGAACAGCGTTTTTGTCATGAAGGTTCCTGCTTTTGTTCGTTTAGCTTCACTGTAATATTTTAGCAAACTGAGCGACAGGAAACGAGACCGAAGGACGCGTACGGGAGCGAACCGAGTCACCTGAAGAATCTGAGATACTTGGAAATATCGTGAATTCCGACATCACTCCTTCCTCCCTCTTCACTCTCCACACTCGTTCTCCAGGACCTTCAGATTTCGCCTTGAACATGTCTGATCGGTCACACACGGCACGGCATCGCCGCGCCACTGTTTGTCATCGCAGACGTCCATAAACCGATCGTTAAATATTGAAACTTGGTTGCTGGATCGATGGGAGAAGCTCCCAAACACTGCAACACTTGAAGATCAAATCCATACAGCGGCAGGAGGAAACCTGCTCCCTGATAATGGGATTATCTCCATTCATGGATCGGAAAAGTCAAGTAAAGGTTATACGTCTGCAAACCATCTGCTGCTTGCAGTTTTCACCACATTTCACCGGCGTGGTGAAAAGGTGACACTCCAGCTGCTGTCTGCCTGCGCTTCATCATTTCATCCTCACTCTGCTGGCGCGACGATATTAAACAACTCTGAGTTTCTCTGGATTTAAAGCCAGCGACCAGGAAAGCTGCATCGCGTAATAACCTGACCGGCAGGAAAAACAACACGACCTCATCATCACAAACAATCCCACGATGTATTCTGGGGTGGCTTCAGACTTAATAACAGCTTCGTCCTGACATGAATATCCTCCTTTTATACCGTCAGACGGTGTAACTCCTTTTGAGGAGCGACAAAAGGCCAATTTCCAGTTTACACTCTTATTATGCGCCAAACAAATAGAGGAGCAAATTCAACCTTTGAGAGCAACACGAGCTGTCAGCTGGTTACGCAGAGACTGAGGAAAACAAAGGGATTTACACAATGAGGGGGTCCGAGGGGGAAGGAGGAGCTGTTTCCTTTGCAATTAAACAGGTCATGAATCAGTCCAGCAGAGCGGCTGAGGTATAAGTGAATGAAGCTGGACTTTTAGTTTGAAAGGGCAGACATGCGAGTCCGTCATGTTTCCGGGGAGGCCGTGTTTCCGCCTCCACGTGGGACGCGCGCTCGCCTCCCGACACCTCGGTGCGTTAATGATTTGTTGTCGGCTGAAAGTCATAAATCCACTGGCTCCTCCCGAGGGCTCCCCAAAAACACACCGCGAGCCCCAAACTGAGCCGGAACAACACCAGAAAAAGTCAATACAGCAAAACAATCAGCCCAATTACTCCGACTCACAACGGCTCATGAGATGCGTGAACATCGCGAATTGATGATGCAGAACAATTCGGAGGCGCGCCGGCGTCCGAATTAAACCACTCGCTTGTGACCTTGAAATCAAATCAAGGAGGCGTTCAGAGAAAGAGGGCTCAGCCCGCCGACACGTTTCCTCTCACTGGTAAGATGTCGAGTGTCGGGGGATCGAGCGCGACATGGAGAGGAATTCAAGTTTTGAAAGCCAAGCAGGATCACGGAGTCACTTTTCAGGGAAACAGAAAGCCGCAACGATCGGCGAGGCAAAATAAAACATCAGGAAAGCTTCAGGATGCGAACAACTTGGGCGTGAAAACACACCAGGAAAATTAACGGAAGTTTCAAGTGATCACGCTCGGCATCGAACGGACTCCACGTGAACGGAGAGCATTTGCACGACGTGTTTTAACCGAGCGTCCTAAATGAAATCCATTATGACTGAGGAACCACGTCCATTAGGAGGGGGTGAAAAAAAAAAAGGGAAGTCAGACGAGACTGATTAATTAGCGCCCGCTCCTCTCTCCGACGTCCCCTCCCTTCTCCCCTCGCGTTCCACAACAAGAGCTTGAAAAGTGTCCCGGCGTGTTCGCCTCCTCTCGCTTCCTGCCGCTTCCCTGGCTCTCACCTGCCTAATTAACTGTCAGCTCCAGCCATTTGTGCCTCTATATTTCATGGGAGGGATGAATATTAAAACGGCGCCGCGCGGGGGCCTCTGCGAGGACGCGGCCGCGCCGGATCGGCGCTTTTTGTGGACGACCAACGCAGGGAGGAAGTGTCGAGGATCAAATAGGTGTTGGTGTGAAACACGCAGCGGCTGGATGCAGGAGATCAAAGAGAGCAGGAGGTGAAGGAGATTAGGACCAACAGGGCTCCAACTGAGACGCGGAAAGAAATTCTGACTTGGGATCAAATTCCAGCAACAACGAAGCTCGAAATGTTGAAAAACCAGGAAAGACGGGTTTTCTTTGGCCTCCATTATTGGGTAATGGAGTCGGAAAACTGACCGCGTTCACCAGGAAATCAGAGGAGAAATGCCGGGGAGCCTTTTATCCGTCATCAATTTAAAGCTACAGTCATTTGTGCCTATTTCCTGATTGCCACCTTTTACCTCGGCGAGCCCGTTGTGTTCATCGCCTGTGACGAATGCACTTCAAAGGAAGCCTCCATCATGACCCATTTTCTTTCCACCAACAGCTGAGCCTTCGCCCAATCAGGAACAAAGCAGGAATTTTCCCATGAGCCCCCCCTCTCCATCAACCCCCTTCTCGCGTATCAGAAAAGGTACAAATGAGCGAGGAGTGCCGCTCTGGAGCGGCCACACGAAAGCGGAAGCGGAGGCCTTTGTTGGAAGTCGTGCGAGTTTGGGACGATGACGCCGTGACTCACCGCGGCGCCGCAAACACGGGCGCCACTCGTGTTGCACTGTAGGATAAAACTGGTGGATTTAATGAAGAGGCGCCCACTGGCAGCGCCACGGCGAGGCTTTCAAACCCACTGAATGGCCCTTCTTTTCCATCAGAAAACACGTGAGTCACCCGGTCCTTCTTCCACCGTTCCTCACGAGAACTCAAGGTCCATTCACAAAAGACGGCCACACAAAGACACCACACCGAGAACGGGCTTGCTTCAAGCCGAGCGCTGAAACAAAACGGACCTTCAAAGGCGTGAATCTGAATCAAAACGACAATTTATTTCCTTCCCACAGGCTCGATATACTCTCATTGATCTCTGTTTGGTGTCACTTTATTCAACCTTTCTACAGTTTCCATGCTGCTTTAGATTGTAACTAATCCTTGCCACATTTACTGCAGGTTTCCCACCTTCTTCAGAGACAAAGGGGAAAATATAAAAGCATTGATGCTGATTTTCTGAGACCTCCATGAGAACAGCGTTTCACCAGACAGTCGATGAATTACACAAACACACGTTTCTGCTTTGAGAAAAAGGAGTGAACGACAGTCTGATTGTGTCAAAAAGTGACACAAATCTGGCACAGAAACCACGTGACCAGGCAGAGAGCAGCATTCAGCAGCTTGGCCCAAACAAAGGATGGGGTAAGTAGAACAGGGGGGGCAGACTCTGGGGCAATTGGCTGCAGGAGGCGGAGCCAGAAATGCCACCAGAGCGGTTAAGCAAGCAGACGCTGGAGGGAAAAGGGAAGCGTGTTTAACTTACCTATCGCCATCTCCATGACGCTCATCTGGGTCTCTGAGGGGAACAGGATTTTCGGTGGCTTGTCTGTCAAGGGAGCTGAGAAAAGAGAGAGAGAGAGAGAGAGAGAGAGAGAGAGAGAGAGAGAGAGGCAGCACATTAAATTCCACGTCTTTCTCCCGGATGGACTCTGCAAGGATGATTTATTCATTAAATGGCGCCATTGGAAAAGAAAAAAAAAAGGGAACAAATAAAGCAAACTATAATATTTAAAGAGTGGACGGAGAAGAAAGGGATAAATGACTCTGAGTGAGAATTAGCCATTCAAAGCTTCAAACATCAGTGCATTCTTTCAAAGCAGCTGCTGCTTCACTGCTAATCCTATTCAGTCCTTGTGAGAGTGATGATATGACTCTGACAGGGCCTCAGACACGGTACGTGTGTGTGTGTGTGTGTGTGTGTGTAGTGTGTGTGTGCGGGCAGCCATCTCCAAATCTGCGGCGCCGCCTGAGGTCAGGCTCGTCCCCGGCTGGCTGCGCAGGAAGGTCAAGAAGGCGACGCGGCGTTCCAACACGCAAACCGCGATAATGACCAGAAGACGGCAGCTTGGCGGCCATTTCCAGTGGTGATAATCATGTTGACGACAACAGTCGATGGAAACAAAAGCAGGACCCAACGATGGAATATCAACCACCTGTGCGTCCCGGTTACGTCGGCGCCGCCTTCGGCCCCGCACACACACCCCTCCTCCAAACACACCGACTCCAATTAGACAGCTGCTGAGTAACAAAAGACGTGCACTTAGAGGCTCCTCATTATAATGATTCCCTAATTGGTTCTAGTCTTCAAAGTGGCATCAGAGAGGTTTGGTTTTTTTTTCCTTTCTATCTCTGCACGCTTGGAAATACTCGGAGGGACGAGGCTCGTTTCACTACAAACGAGTTGCGGTTTTACTGCAGCCGTGATCGCGGCAGAGACGCCTCCATGGAGTCACCGCGAGATCCACCGCGAGATCCACGCAGAAACCACATGGCTGCATGTCCGGCGTTCGTAGTTTTGCCTTCTCCCTTCTGGGCCACCGTACATCCAGGCATTCCTCTCCCGTTTCTGCTTTTTCCTGCCGGAGCCGACGCCGGCTCGCCGCGCTCTCATTGTTGTCGACTCGTTCGCGTTAATAAAAGAAACCTTCAATCAGTCTGATGTCAAAACAACAGACACACGAGCATATTGCAGCCTAAATAAAGGATCCTGCAGTTTGTTGAGTCGTCGGCTGAATGTAGGAGAACAGAAATGCCTGTGAGCTCATTAATTACAAATTTTAAAAAGGGATCACAGTGAGTTATGCCTTTCCCTCTGCCTGACATATTTCAAAGCTGCATGAAAAAAAATCTCATTACCTTAATTACCTTTTTTCTCAATGAAATATGCTTAGATTATTTTGCTTCATTATGACATGAAAAGAGGAGAAAAAAAAAAGGAGCCAGCTTTTCCACTCCGATGGTTTGTCTTCGGTGAGACAATGCAGGGTTTGGAGAGCGGGCACGTTGCACAGGGATGTATTTTTAGAGCTCTGCTGAGGATACAAACATCAAACATGGAGCCCGGGCTCACTGCGAAACGCACTTTGAAAATTAGACACTATATGTTGCCGTTTTTTCGGATGAAACAGGCAGTTCTGCGCGTCATTAGGCAGCAAAATATGTCGACTCGATAATAGTGGAAATTAGTCCGATCTATAAGAGCCGGTCCAACTTAAATACAGGAGCTGCTGCAGTGCTTTTTGAGCAAAACGGGTAATCGAATCAGTCCTGCACAGGGGATTTCAGTGGGCCAGTGTTGCATGGAAGAGGGGCACCGCTCACAAGTGCTGCCAGTGGGGTGAGGGGGGCTGGAGGGAGGAGGGGGGGATGGACTGCTGGAGGAGGCGGAGGAGAACGGGGAGACGTGGAGCTGCAGCATCGAAACCTCAGCCGCAACATGAAGGCAAAGCAGGTTTATGGAAACACAGCTCAGCAGTCTGGAGACCCTCCTCCACCCTCCATCACCCCATCGTAAAGGTAACCAAAGAGGGGGGGGGGGGCTGCTCAACAGTGGTGGATAACACTCTCCTTCAACTAAATCAAGGGCACGCTGCTGATGTGCTGCTCGCCGGTGGGATCCCACCGCGCTGCGAGGCAACGCGAGCGCGCTGCTCCTGCGCAGACACACAAATTTGAGTTGCATTAGCCACGCTGGCTGGTCCTCAGCTCCGACGGCGTATCAGTGGTGGGTTATTGTGAGTGGGAGTGGGCAGGCTCTCTTCGCTGGAGGGTAAGAAAACACATCCAACCTGACCTGCTTCCCTTGTGCATGCACTACACACACACACACTGCTGCACACCGATGCAGGAATCAGCTGGGGAGCAAATCTTTAAAGTGTCCCTCACAGGCCCTGTGATCCGCTCCCCCTGTGATCACATGATGATCGATGGAGGGATGGAGGTAATGGAACAGAAGAAAGGAGGACCTCGTTCTCTCCCATTAACTCCACCACCACCTTTTTCTCCACACGCGTCGCTCGCTGCTGTACGTCTTTGGAGCTCCGTCTGTCTGTCTGAGCTGCTCTCAGGGGTGAGGGTGAGGGAGGAGGGGGGGGGGGGGGGGAGGGGGTGCGGGTGGGGGGCGGGTGGGAGAGGGAAGTTGAAATAGTGAGAGGAGGAGGCGGAGGGGATGGAAGGAAAAAAAGAGGGTTGTGGTCCTCTGTTCACACCTCATTAAAGACCACTTCAACAGACATAGATTAAGAGGAGTGTGCGTGTGCGTGCGTGTGTGTGTGTTGGAGATCGTTAAAGGAAAAGATGCAGTGCGAGTTCCGCAGGAGAAAATAAATGAAAGCAGTTGTGCAGCAGCCTGAGAGGTAAAAAAGCTTCTCAGTCCCACGTAGAAAACACGAGTTCAGGTGGGCTATCTTCTAAACTAACCCCCCCCCCCGGGGGTCTCCTCACATCAGTAATGACAGCTGGACAGATGTGAGGATCTGCTGGACATGTTTGATCTCGAATGTCAATAACAATCAGGGAATTCAAACGACGGCTGCCGGGAAGACGGAACAACACTCTGGGGCATCACGCTGCCGAGGAGGAACAGGTGATGAAACGACTCGTCGTCTGGATACAGTTTCAGAAGATAGACGTGACGGCTCGTCGCTAATTGCTTCTAACTGCTAAAATATATAAACTGTGATCGTAGTAAACAGCAGGGCAGGAAAACCAGAGCTGGAACCGGAGCGGAGCCGAGGGGAACTCCGCGGCGCTCTGGAGGAGGACGCGTTTGTCAGCAGCTGTCAGAGAGAGTCAAAGTTTGGGAAAAAAGTGACGAATGGAGCCAGATTCCAGATAACCGGCGAGCCCGACTCGCCCGGTCGCTTTGTCAAACGCACTTTCTGTGGGTAAATATTTAAACTTGTCTCGGCGGTGGAAATAACTCTGAGGAACACCATCACGGAGGCGTCTCGGAGAAAACTGACGCCATTACATTCGGGCACATCGCTCGGCTGCGCGCCGCGTTTGGAAGTCTGATATTTTTGAGAGGCTGTCATGTCCGTACACGCTTTTATTGTGCTCTTTTCTTTTTCACGGCTAAATAAACGGGTCAATGGACTGGAAAACGCCATTGTAAATTCTTAATGTGACCTCAGCTGAGAGAAATAAGTGTTTTCATTACAGCTCCAGCAAACAGCTCCCGTTTCCCCAAACAACACTGGGCAGATCCAGTGGACGGGACGCAGCCTGACTAACAACAGACAGCTGCTGAGACTGGACGAAGGTTCAGCTCCACGTTTACGTCTTTTCACTTGTTGCTCTGTTTTTTACACTGTTTCAATGAAGCCTTGTCTGACCATTTCCATATATTTTTTCCATTTAGTCCAGTTGTTGAATTTTTTACTACCCTGGTGGTTGAGCATGAAAGTTATCCTTTCCATCTTTTCTCGCTCGCTGCGTCTTTTCACTCTGCTCCTCGTGCTGTGGCGAGGTCGCGGCCACCTGTGGCCCTGAGCCGTCCTTCGGCGCACCGGTTCCACCTTCGACACCGGTCAGCTGGTTGGCCGCGAACCGCGTCGTGACCGTCGTCGCGCGCTGTCGCGAGCTCTCGGCAGTCACTTGTTATGACAGATATTTTTGAGCAGCCGGAGATAAATCTTTCTCTTATCTGCGAGAGGATGCTGCTTGTTAAAAATAAGCTCGGGGCTGTGGGAGCGTCTCGGAGCTGAAATGGTGATCTCTGGAAAAATAAACCATCAGAAAGAAAGAGGAGGGAAGCAGCCTAAAGAGATGACACCACACTCACACTCTCCAAGGATACTTGTTGAAAAAGACCAATATAGAAACCCTGCAGGAACCCAACATAATAAGGCGATATTTCCTTATTGGAAAAAGGTGTTTGAGAAGATCCATCAAAACAATTGAATATGAGAGGGCTCGCAGGATGGGACGATGCATTCAGGGGAAATCACATAAATCACATAACTGCGGGCAGAGGGAATCGCGGGAGCGAAGGCGCTCTCCAGCGAGCAGCTTTGAAACGCCGGATCCTCCGCATAATTACTCACAATGGTCGCACGCTGAGATTTCCTCGCTCTAATGAGATGTCTGTTCGAATCCGACGTCCTCTCCCTTCTCACACCCAACTTTTGAGTCAACATTTGCTCTGCCGCGCGGGGTCACGTGCGACTCATCGGCTGGCTTTAATCAGAGCGCCTCACACTCATTACTCACCTGTTTCCTCAGCGGGGCCCGCGCTGCCGCGGACGTGTGATCCGAGAGTGGGAGGCAGGGGGGAGGTGGGCGGGAGGGAGGGTGATGCGTTTCAAGATGCCCGGCCTAAAATATCCCATGGGAGGGGGGCGGGGCTTAGGAGTGTGAGTCAGGGAGGAAGGAGATGGAAGAAGCTGGTGGTGGATTGCTGCTACTTAAGGAGTGGGCATGCTTGGTTGTGTGTGTGTGTGTGTGTGTGTGTGTGTGTGCGTGCGTGCGTGTGTGTGTGTGTTTATGTGTACAGCAGGGGCATTGTGGGTCAGTGCCTGTGCATGAAGACGCTCAGTGATGGAGGCTGATGGAGGTTGAAGGCGGGGGCCATGCGCGGGGGCGGGCGGGGTTAACATGTGAACATGCATCTCTCTGACAGTTTCCTTGCTGATTGCCGTCCCGTCAGCGCCACTCGGCCTCCGTCTCAAACAACCTTCGGAGGACGGCGAGTTAAAAGTCCTGACATGTTCGACCACGGCTGCTGGTTCCTGTCCGCTCCGCTGGGCAGCAGGTGGTTCAGACTAATATCCCCTCATATGGAGCCATCAGAGACCTGACGTGGACGGAGGACCTCAAGATGCACTTTAATAATATTTTTTACATCAAATAGAAAAATTTATATGATGACAAAGTTATTTATTAACTCATTTTTTCCTAATTATCTAATTAAAATTATTTTTTGCATTAAATTTAATTGTTTCTCAAATTTTTGAAAATTATTTTTAAAAGATTTAATATAATCATAATAACAATAATAATAATAACAATAATCATCATAATATTGATGATGACGATGATGATGATCATAAAAACAACTCCAATAAAAAATAACAATAAATTTGGTTTGTTTTCCAACACTGTTCATGGCATTGTAAAGTTATTCCTGAACATTTTTTTTCCTAATTATCAAATTAAATTAAATTATTTGCATTACATTTAATTCTTTTGCATTTTTTTGTAATTAATTTTGAAAGGATTGAATAATAATAATAATAATAATAATAATAATAATAATAATAATAATAATAATAATAATAATAATAATAATAATAA
>JAUESE010000063.1:2371775-2382817 GCA_032274725.1 Malacoctenus triangulatus
GTCACGGACAAGGCCCGGGTGGCACAACGTAGACTAGATGCATATGTGTGAGGACAGGAAACACATCCGCACAAAGATGTACAGGACACAAAGCAAACAGGGGGGGGGGAGGAGGGCTGCCATTGGTTGAGAAAAGAACAAACGTGTAGCCTGTCCCCTGCGATCTGGGTGGCTTTGGTGACAGGGGAGTCCATGCCAGCAGCAGCAGATGAGGGAGGAGGAGGAGGAGGAGGAGGAGGAAGGGGGGGTTGTTGGAGATGTCAGGCACCACTGTGCCCACATATACGCCTCTTTTGTACACTGTGGAGAAGGCGTGTTTGTCACTGAGGAACACAGTTCGAGTTCTGAATGTGCAACTTTGCAGGGCGTCCACAAAAACACACTCTATACTTAGAGCCCGAGAAAAGAAAAGCCATTTTTTCCTCCTTTCATTCCCGTGTTTTCGCTTTACTGGCAGCTGTCAAGTTTGCCAGGAGATATTGGCCGCTTTGTTTTCTAGATTCACTGGGAAAGACGTCAAATATTATCTTTCAGTCTGCGGGGACGGCGCACGCAATGAGTCACGTCCATGCACAATGATACCCTTACATAATGCAGCCTGCTCAAGTATTCTTTCTGTTGACTTGCCCTGCATTTAGAACAATCCTTATGAGGTTATCTCCCAACTATGAAAGCCTTAAATCTGATGAGCTGTATTATGCTGATTTTAGCAAAAAAAAAACAAATATTGAGGCACGTCATCACTTTCTAACAATGTTTTCTGCAGTGGAGGCAAAATCAGGTCGTTTTTATCTAAAAAAAAAATTGCGCAGATCAGAGGCGCCAAGTCCGAGGGCTCACCGGGGTTCATGTCCCTCCAAATTAAAAGTCTGAGTGCAGAAAAACTTGCAGACAACGTTTTAATCACCTGCGAGTCTGACCTGAAGGTGGCGCTGCGAAGACGAGTCACCGCGAGTTACCGAACACTGTTCAGCGATGCTGACAACACGTGAAGGGTGCAGACTGACTCGCTCGTGTTCGGCAGCGAGTTCAACTTCATGTAGGTGGACAAGTGAAAGAAGTATAAGAGGAGGAGGAGGAGGAGGAGGAGGAGGGCTGTGAAGCTCTCTGTGCTCCTCTGCTCACTGTTGGGAGGGAGCGGGCCAGCCTTCGCCACTGCTGCTACCGACGACGGTTCACGCCGAGGAGAAAAGACGCTTCTGTGCTTCAACCCACATCTGAGGATGTTTACGCTGTCAATCGCCGCAGCAGCTCTGACGGTGCCGTGTGGACACAGTGTCATGTTGCCTGTTCTGGCATTTATCCACCTCAAGAAATCTACAGCGCAGCAGAAAAGAAAAAACACTGGAATGTGCTGCACATCACCGACGGGTGTTTTGTAGCAGCATGAACCGGGTGATTTCTCTCCACCGCGTTGTCACCGATTGAAATCTCTTTCATGGAAACGGAGAGAGGAAGAAAAAAAAGAAAGTAACACATGCTCAGAAACCAGAAATAGCTCCGCCATTATTTTCTGCAGTCAATCTTTGAAGCTTCCACAATTTATAGGCAGAAAAATCACACAAAGCAACATTATTAATCACGAGGAGGAGGGTAATTTATTTTCTCTGGCATGTAAAGATAATTAAACAGGCGGGAGCGCGTGTGTGTGTGTGTGTGTGTCTGCTTTTGAGTGTGCACACTTGTTACTGCCTCACATTGTTTGGCCTCATTCCCAACACTTTGTCAAAATTCAAGTACCCAATAAGGTGCCAATCTAAATTCTGCCTCGTCAGCACGACGTCGATATCTACATGCATTTAATGAGCTTTCAGACGCACGTCTTCAGTGTTTGTCTTCGATTCTGGACTGCAGCTCCCTCGAGTATGAATCTGTTTGTGTGTCCACTCTAAGCTCCCCCCTTTAATTCTACTTATGACACTGGAATTAACCCTCATCCTACTTCAAGCTGCAGAGAGAAAGAGCAGGAGGGGAGGAAGAAGAAGAAGCTGCTCGGTGGGACTGAAAAGCAGGCCAGTGGACGAGGACGCCGTCATGGGATCAGTGTGATTTAAAGCCGAGGAGGTGAGCGCCGGAGTGCGCTGTCAAACAAATACACGAGCGCGGGCGTCCACACATGGGACGCACTGTCACATCTTCTCAAACGCAAAGCACCGGAGAGCGCAAAGCCGACACGACACGAGCTGGGGCCATCCTGCAGCCATATGTAACATGCAGACACACAAGTCTTATCGCAGCAAATCTGTAAGGAGACTTCCTCGAAGTAAAGTGAGTGAATTATCAGTTTTTTTTAATCAAAGACAGTCCAGATGATTTGCGAGTCTACGAAAAGTTTCTCTCGATTGCGACAGCGTCGCGTTCAAGTGTTTAACGATAACTAATCTTTACTGTGCATCTGAAACGACACCCAGTCTTAACCCGAGTCCTCGTCCTGCTGCTGGAATAATGTCGATTTAGTTTAATTCACTTTAATGTCGCACCATAAACACAAGCACAACATAAACCCATAACCTTTGGGTTTTACTGCGACTGAAACAACACCGTGCTGTGTGACACCGAGCGGCCATCAGCAGTCGCTGCAGTTCCTACTTGAGCAAAGCTGCATAAAAAAAAACTTGCTGTCTTAATACAAAGTTCATAAAAAGTCTCACTTTTTTTTTTTTTCCTTGAGTTGAGAATCTTTCTTCCATCCTGGCCCTGATTTTAGCCGGAGAGACGGGACTCTCAGGAGAAAACACGGGCTAATTTTTCTCTCAATAAAGGCAGTGAGTGGGTGAGTAAGCACAGTGCAGCTCGGTTCAATATGATCTGATTATAGTGTCTGCTGCGAAAACATCGCCAGCGCATCCTCCACAACAGCTCCAAGGTTCCTGTCCGGCCTTTGTTTCCCGTGCTGAGGTATCACAGGGTTCCCAGCACTGTCGGTGGACGCGCGGGCGCCCCAGTCGGGTGCACTGCGGTCCGCCTGGGGGGGACGCTGACTTCCCTGCAGCCGTTCCCTGTCACAGTAGCCCGTAATTGGCCCCCTGCTTCTCACCGTCCGTCGGTGTGTGTTGGCGCGCGCCGGCGTAGGCGTACGCGGCTGTCAGGCGCCGCGGTGACGCACGGATCTGCGGGCACCGAGCAGCCCTGAACTGCTATGAAGACATTCTGTCAGCTTAGAGATGCTGGGAACTGCTGAGATAGTTCAATCTGCGAGCTTTTTCACAAGGTTAAAGTTGGGGATTTTCGGGAAGGATGTGTCATATCTGATCGGGGCGGAATAGCGCTGGAAATAATAGATGTGCGCGGTGGAAAACGCGCGGCGGGGGGAAGTGAGATTCGGCCACAATGGTGGAAATGTGATACAGAGGAACAATTGGTTGTTATCGGTTGGGAACGTGGGCTGTAATGCTGAATGAAGCAGTTCATAGCCAAGTCGTGACTTTAATTTGAGGCGCGTTTCGGAGTGGAAATCTCGCGGCGATGTGAAGGGCAAGACTCTGCCTCCATGTAAACAGGCTCGCAGGAGGAGATAAGACGCAAGCGGGCGAGCCGGATTCCAGGCTGGATTCAGAAAAGTGTCTTTTTCTGGGCAGGAGAAACACAAACAGTTCATTAAGCTCCAACCAAGGAAAATACTCTGGCACATTAAGTCTCCAAAGAGGCTGAGAAAGTCTGCCGTAAATCCACCCAACAACACGAGCACGCGACATGAAGCGGAGCACGCTGAGCCAGGCTGGGTGGCAGTGTGAGGGGAAGCCACCATATGATGTGTATTACTGCAAACAACGGCACTAAGACGTGATAATCTGCAATGATACGCACGAGTTTCACGCACGAAAGGAAAGGTGGACTTATCTGAAATCAGGTGATCCAAATAAACTAATCCTGTTCGCCACACTTTACCCCAAAACAAGACTGACGACGTCCTTTTGCTAAGAGGACATTTAGGTTTATTTTCTGGTCAAAAAACTACAGATTTTATGCAAGTTTTGGTTTAATGTGATCTGTTTTAAACCAGTTTAGGAAACCTTCCCTTCCTCTGAGTTTATCTCCGTCTGCCTCCGCTCTCGCAGCTCCCCGAGGTCAAACATCGGAGGTGCTGCTCCAGTTGACAAGTGAGCCCCGGGGGAGCGCGGTGGGGGGGACGAGGACTCTTGTCGCAGACACCTGTGATGTGTCCGTCCTCTGGAGACGCCAGAGCGACAGTGAGAGGGCCTATAAGCAAAAGGTGCGGGTACATTATGCAGCAGAGCGACCGGGTGGAGCGTGTTCGGTCCTCCGTGACGCTCCTCCTGTCTGGAGGTCTGCGACGAGGACGCGCCAAGACAAGAAGAAACTGCCGGGGACGATCACACCGAGGGGATCGTCATGGGCGGGATTAAAAGTTGGAGTGAGTCATCAGGGCACTAAAATTTTACAATACCTCAATCTGTACCGGTAAGCACATCGAGCAATAACTTTAACGGGACTGTCGGCGGCAGCAGGCACCGGTTTAGCGAGGTCGATGCGAGACGTGATTACGAACACCGTGGCAGTTACGGAGGACGCCGCGTCGAACTGGAATCGTTTAGACGAGGCCGACGATGAGTCGGAACCGCGTTTTTACTGAATTCACGGCAACTGTGGGGCGCGCGGCAGCTTCTGAGTGATGCTAATAACCACCGTTCAGCTCGTGTTCGGTGGGGCACGCTGAAGCGAGCGCCGCTCTCAGAGCAGAAGCCTTTTCCCTTAATTTTTTAAGCGGTTGCTGTAATCAAATCAACTCCGTCACCTGGGGTGTAACTGCTGTTTGTTTTGCTGATGAATATGAGTTTTTACGCTGCTTAATGTGATAATAAGGTAGAAACATAACACTCAACAATCGCACATTGTGGGGCAACAAATCCCGACGCTTTAACACGTCGGATCACGACTCGCAAAACGCAATCAAGACGATTTGGCAATAATTCACACGAAGTCAAGTTTCTGGATCTGCTTGCTAACATGAAACTTCTACATGCGAGAAAATTTTAAGAGATAAAAACTTGTTTCTTTGTTTTATCAGCAGCAGCCACAACCATCAGGCCTGTGGGGGGGGCTCCTCTGGGTCGGTGGGCTAATCTCACTTCCACAAAACTACAACTGCACCAGCAAATCAGCCACAGAGAGTTCCTGGGGTACCATCATCAAGGCTGGAAGAAAAAAAGGGTTCAGAGGAGCCAAAACTGACCTCAGAGCTAAACATCTCTTGTGGTTTCCAGGGCTCCCAGATCCTGAGTTGGGAACCAGTGCAAATCAACACGCACACATGACTATTTAAAGATATTTTCGATGAAGACAATCGGTCTTCACATCTCTGGGCCTGAGAGCGCCGCGAACTGAAGCTGGCATGCAGCTCCGGAGTTTTCTGGCTGACCGAGCGGAGGAAGAATTAGAGAGACTTCTAATTAGCTAATGCAGGTTTAGAAGAATGATTTACATTAAGCTCAATGCGCTTGTCAGTCACCAGTGATAGTGTGAGGTGTGTGTGTGTGTGTGTGTGTGGGGGGGGGGGGGGAACGGACGGAGATGTATGCGATGGGGAGGCGGCGGGCAGAAATAGACGCGCTGACGGAGGGAAGCATAAAAACAAGATGAGGAGTGACAAAGTGTGGAAGGTGGAGGCGAGAGCGGGGGAGACGCCGCGCTGAGAGTGGAAGCGATGGGGCGAGAGCAGGACGGGGGGGGGGACCGAGGGGTGGTGGGGGAGGTTTGGAGGGAGGGGGGGGGGTTGGTGGAGACGCAGCAGAGATTACAGATTTGCACGCAACCGCTGTTTTCAGCTGACACAGGAGAAAAAAGCTCCGCGGTGGACTCGCATAACGAGACCACTGGACCATCATTAAAATCCAGGGGCCGCGAGACAAAACCCGGCTCCACCTGACTGTTTGGCTGCTGTTGCCCCCCCAGAGGAACGCGCCTTGTTGAACCTGCTCCTCTTCTGTCAGCACTTTCATAAATAATTCACCGAGCACTCTGGGCCGGGAGAGCCGCGGAGCGCGCGTCGCTTCTCCCTCCCGTCTTTCTCTGCATCGTTTTCACTTCCTCGCGTCCAACAACGCGCTCATTTACCTGTTGACGAAGCTTCGAGGGTCCGATCACTGGGGGGGGGGTGATTAGGAGGCACCTTGACGTGACAGTGGGTTTAATTCTTCACTGTAAAATGTTTAAAATGTAGTTGCTGGAGCCCGTCCAATATGGGATTTTTGAAGACCGATACCGATTTTGGGGGCTTTCAAAAACCGATATCCGATGTATTAGTTGCTGTCCAATATTGACCAATATCCAATATTGGCCGATATGCAACACATATATGTACGGTCAGAATGTTACAACAAAAACATGGACATTTTTGCCACTTGTAGTGAAGCAGAATTTCAGTATCGGCCACATTTTCACCGATACCGATTAATCGGCCAGACGATATATCGGTTGGGCTCAAGTTGTTGCATCTGTGTTTTATTACGGTGAAGTTTTACCACGTTGTTTTCCAACATGTGGTCCTGCTGGGACCTGCTGGAAACAAAGCTCCCCCCCAATGCCTTCATCCCCGAGGCTTTGCCTGCTCGGAGCCAACAGAAGCTTGCGCTTCAGGAAGCTTGAGGTTTGGAACCTTTGGAAGCCGAGCGAGGCCTTTCCCTCTGAAGGAGGCGCTCTGGAGGAGAACCACAGGACTTTGTGGAATACTCAGGAGCGCTCAACTGCCGTTACCTCCCCTCGTACTCCCCCCCCCTCGCAGAGGTCCCCACTCACCGCCTCATCTCCATAATCAGCCCTTGACAGTGGCGTCAGACACTTGTTAAAGTGACACTGAAGCGCTTACGACAACCTCTCCCGCTCGCAGAGGAGCGAGAACGGAGCTCCTCGAAAAAATGAGGGCAAAAAACCCCCCGACGATACGATTCGCGTGTGTCGCTCGAGAAAATTAAAATTTCCTCATTTCATTGTGAAATTTTGACGAACTAATCAAAGTTGGAACGTGTCAGAGGTAAAATCCTCCACGATCAGTTCTTTTGTGAGGAAGCAACAAGCAACAAGACATTTATCAGGAAGCTTTCTGGGGAATAATTGTCCCGTCGCTGCGATTCATCTCGTGAGACGTGCAAAGGTGGGACGAGAAGAGGCAGAATTCTGCCGTTTTTCCCACATTTCATTAATGAATTAACAAATTAAATTTGATTGAGAGCTTCACTTCAATCCAAGTCCTTATTTTTAGGGTCAAAACACCGAACAAGCTTGGGAACGCGGTCACACTGGCTGTTGTTCCATTTGTGTAAAGATGCTGCAGCACTGATGGATTCTGTGTGACAGGACGTTGCTTTTTTAGCTAAACAATGCTGTGCACGGGTCTGAATGTATTCACTGGATTATTGTGGTGGTATTTTTACCACATGAGAGCTCCACTAAGACCCTCTAAACTGCATGGGAAAATCCTCCGTCGCACACAAATGAAGAAAGACAAACGAGGAAGTTCTGCTGGAGAATGGAGGTCTTTTTAGCACCCGTCACATGCTGTGTTTGGACCCTCTGAGGGGGTCTTTATTCCTCCTGCATTCAGACTCCATCAAGCTGCGGCAAAGTTCGGAAATGGAGCGAGACCTGCTATTCAAAAGGCTTCGCTCGACCTACCGTGGCAGCGTTCGCACTTTGGACCGCACGAACAACGGCATGACAGTCGGAGTAGCCTAAAAAGCATTACCATTCCGGGCAGAGCAGCCTCGCGTTTGAATGAATCTTGTATGAAGCTCCTCTTTTACATTCAGGAGCACTCAGTAATGTAAAGCCAGCACAGATACAGTCTGACCCTGGACGAGATCAACCAAGAATTGATCCGTTCAATCCCCCATTCCTGCCTCGACCAGGTGAGCGTCGGGCTCCGCGTTACTGAGATCCGGGATGGAGAAGATTGGAAGGATGGACGATTGATTGGACGAGGCCCCAAGGTCAACCCGGGACCGTTCGAGAGCGGCCTCCAGCCCCCCTACAGGAGCCGAAGGACATTGCAGCAAAACCGATACGTCTGCATTTGTTATGGCTCCCATATTGCCACGGCAACTCCATCTCAGCTTGGTGAGAGAAGTTGGATGAATAAATAAACCGCGCCTTGTGTCGTACGGAGTTTTATACCTCGTGTCAGACACCAACAATACCAATTCCTCCCGTGATTGACGGGTCGGATATTGTCACATTATGAGGCCAGAAAAATTCATAGAGGCTCGGCCACAGCGAGATGGAGTCTGCCTGCACGAGTATTTCTGTTGTGTTCTGCACGAACGCTTGGAACAACTCACTAATATGCATAATGCACACACACACCGGCACACACACACACAAACGCTGCGCCGCTCCTCCATTTAGGCCTTTAACAGCCTGTTTACCCGGCACATTTTAGACACCTAAATACTTGAGCGAGTGCACGTCAGTTTGAGTTTTATCGTTTACCAATCTGCTCGGCGAAAACTGGGTCATGTGGAGCCTGGATGGCTTTATCAGACGCGAGTTACTGAGGCGTCACTCCTCACTGTCCTTCTTCCCTCAGATTGGCCCCCCCTCACCCACCCACCCCCCTTCTTTCCTGAGTTTTCCCTTCTGCACATCACACCAGCCCAGTGCACACATCCCTCCTCCTGACTGACCCGACTCCCACCTTCCCTATCTCCGTCTTTCACTCACCCGCAATCGCTTTCTGGCAGGGTTTGATCGGGGAGTTTGCTGGTGGCGCTCTCCTATCTTTGGGATCTTCCTACGGTTCGCTTCGCGGCGAGTGAAAAGTCCCGGACGAGTCGCGACAGACTTCTTCTTGAAACTTGTGCAGAAAGGAAAGAGCAGGAAGCAGAGAGTTTGCTCTCTGGGACTTCAGCTCGTTTAGCTTCCACATTAATTCGTGTTAAACATCAGAAAATCAAAGCTAAACCAACTCAAACGTAATCCAACGAGCTGATTGTGGGTCGATTTTCCTTCTCCTAAAGTTCTCCAGCGCCTCACAGAGGACGCATAGCCCAAACTCTGAACAGAGTCGCAGCTTTGTTAGCTGCAGTCCACAGAAAAGCCTGATTCAATCTTAGTATATGATGAAATGGGAAACTATTTAGGACAGAGCAAAGCAAATTACAGACATTTACATCTACTCCAGCTGCAGAATCACATTTATAAAATCCCTCGGTACTTTTTTTTCCTCCCTTGAAATTAAATCTGAACCTCTTCTGTGTAATCAGAAACCCCTGATTCTGCTTCGTGTTGTGTAATCATCCGGCGCGAGCGGTCCTGGTCGTGAATTTTACATATTCTCAGTGGCTCTTTTTGATAATCATTTATCACACTGATGAATGGTTGTCATATCTGGTGATTTGCGCAGACGCCTCGTTCCAAACAGCGGCAGACGTAGGGGGTAAAACCAAGCCTTATTGGTGACTGAAAGGTAATTAGTATCTTGGCGTTCTGTGTATTACGAGAGGGGAAAAAAAAATATGCTTGGTCTGCTAATGATGAGCTGCCGAGCGGCGGAGACACGATTCCTCTGCAGAGCTGCTAATAGGCGCGCAACAAAGACAGGAATTAAACCAAAAAGTAAGAAACGGGGGGAGTTTACAGTCAGACCACTGGTGCCTCTGCCTGCCTGCACACCCCAGAGAGCAATTCAAGAACTTAATACTAACAAGGTCAACACGCAAACACGCAGCACCGCTCCCCCTCCTAGGTTTTATTGCAGTAATGCATTTAGACAACTAGCCTCGTTTCTCCAATATGAGCTCGTATATCCGCCCCCCCCCACCCCATCGTGCTGGAAGCCCTGAGGAGCTGCTGCCGTTCACCAGGCGGAGAGCAGCTCCTTCAGAGAGGGGGCCGCCTCCTGGTTTGCACCCTTTCTCGTCCTGTTTGTTCGCGGGTCAAGGGTGCGTCGACCACAAAACAGGCAGACAGCGACGGGGATTTGGCGCGATTTCACGGTAGAGCAGAGGTGACTGACAACTCGTACGATCCGTCCCCAGCGCATGCTAATGGAAGCTTGGAAACGTGGCAAAGAACTGAAATGGGTCTCATAGGGGTCATGTTTTTTTGGGCGAATTGCTTTGAACTATTCTTAAAAGAAAAAAAAATCCCTCGAGTGAGGCTGCGAATATTTCCAGTGGCGTCAATCGTCTTTACTCGAATGTTCCCACACGCCTGGTTCTGATGTGCTCTTCACTTTATGGGCAGAGAAGAAGAAAAAAACAAAACCGACTTGCAAATGTTGCGAATGTGCTCTTGAGCACATAAATGCACTCTTGAACTCTAAAGCAGCCATAAACCGAAGTGTTTCAACACGGCGGCGTTCACGGTTCAGCGAGCTTTACATCTCGGACTCGGCTTTGCGGCGGATGAAAAACATACTTTGCGAGACGGTTTGATCGTTGACGAGGCGAAACATTAAAGAGAAGCAGCGATGATGCAAACGCCTTCAAAACAAAAGGTACGAGCAGCTTCATCGGTCTGTTCTGGAGACGTGCGGTAAAAATTACAATTCACGTGGGCTTGACTGAACTCATGCTGTTGACAGCGTTGCGCCTTCGCATTCATATGATGGCAACACATTAAAATTCACATTTTATTTTGCCACCTTTTCAGAAATTCACACAAGGATTCCTGCTCTGAATGGAGCCATTATGGCTGCATCCCCCGCCAGCATGTCTGTTTGCAGGGGAAACCTTTTTCAGATGCAATAATAGATAAAGCCTTTAGTTCCACCATTGCTGCTCTTAAAAAGAAGAAGAAAAAAACCCACACAGGCGTCTGTGCTTCCAGTGAGAAAGGAAAAACAACTACTTCTCAACGCCGTTTCTTGACAACCGGACTGTTTTTGCCCAAGAGGTGGAAAAATCCTTCAGGCGATTCCCTGATCCTCCTTATCGCTTCTCTTAGCCTCTCCAACCAGGTCTTATCTCCGCCCGGACAGTAATTAACAGGAATTACACACGGCGCCTATCTGCTGAGCCCGCGTCGTTACCACCGGAGCCCGCTCCCCGTTTAGGGTCTGTCTGCTGGGAGATTACCACGGGGGG